>JAODAG010352563.1:19842-32080 GCA_027574785.1 Orphnurgus asper
AAGGATCCGATAATGGAGGGAGGTAAGAGATGGGTAAGTAGTACATAGCTAGTAAAACCCCAAACCAGTAAGTTTTGGGGATTTTACGGCACAAGGAGGAAGAGGAGGAGCAGTAGTTGGCCGACCTCCTTGGAAGAGACCTGGATCTTCTTTTCTCGGACTCATCAACACTTCCCCGGCCTATTGACGAAAAACGTCACGCTCGGATGGGCTCTAATGGATGCCCCAAACTTGGCACTTTCTATTTACCGAGGAGCTCCGACCGACATCTCTACATGTAAGAGACCGAGCTGGTCGAAATTGCCCGGGTTAGGAAGACCTCAACCGGGCGAACCGGCCGTTAAAGGGAATTAAGAAAGAAGAAATGTCATCCCTCCCAAGAACCTTCCGGACTCCGTGCAACCCCCCCAAAAAAAATTCTACCCGAGTAGAACGAAGTGGTCCCGAACCTAAACTCCTGCTGTGAACTAAGCGACTCGTGCAACTCCTACCCTAAGTGAGTCAATGCATAGGCTAGACTAGCCTAGCCTATACCCGAGGGAAACAAAAAAAAAACCCAATTAATTTTGTTGCTAATAAAGAACCCCAAATAATAAATGATACTCAAGAGTTGAATGAGGCCAGTTAAAGAGAGGGGAGAAAAATCCTTCCAAAAATCCAGAAGGGGGAAATCCATTGGGATAGAGCGCTACGGACAAGCCCTAGATAGCTAGGACGATAGCTAGATGTGGACCTGTTGGATGGCAAGAGAGAGAGAGCATTACAAATGTAACCGATAATTTCACTCACTGCCGTAGGTCGACCAGAGAAGGTTTTTATGTTGACCCGCGACTTCCCTCCACTTTTCCTCCTAAAAGCGTCTCGGACATCCTGAAAATGCAAAGGAAGAAAGAGGGAAATGTACTTAATAGGCAAGGAAAGGTTCAAAAAGAATACGACACCTGTAGATGGAGAACTGCATTGACTATTGAGGTTCCAATGCGATACCATACAAGTTATTTCATAATGTATATATATGTATATATGTATATATATACATATATATATACATATATATATATATATATATATATATATACATCATTTCCACATTTTGTGAATACTGTGAATATCAATAATTAAAAAAAATTGCGATTGTTCAAGCAGACCAATGGAAACATAAATTTGCCAACCAAGAGAAAAACAAATCAGAGTTTGCAGTTGGATGTAGAGGGCATGAATTTACTGTAAAACAACTGAAGGTCAAGAATTACTGTCTAATCGTATAAAAGGGGTCCTTGTAATTATCTTCTCCCAAGAAAAAAAACCCTTTCTGTTCTCTGTAAATAAAACTTAGAGACAATCGTTTTCAACGTGACCGAGCATTTACGGTTTTATACGTCTTCGATCCACTGTGCGTACTGTACTCTATTCCGAAGGTAGAGAGCTGATTACATTAAAACGTTACTACCGAGAAATCGATGTAATGATGGCACGCGCTAAGCCTTCCCCGGCTGAAGTAAAATATGCATGGTCGTCAGGATGAAATGCCAAAATGACCAGGTCTAAAGAGAGCCTAAATTCATCAATGTCTCCTACAGGTTTTAAAACAAACTCATTTCCAAAAGTGCTCAGAAAAGAGGGGGGGGGGAGGGTGGCAGCACTGGAATTGCTCTTGAAGAGGGAAGACGATCAAATTATAAGAAGAAGGAAAAAAAACAGCATCGATCGGGAAGCACGAAAGTATTGATGGCTGCATAAGGTCGACCATGTGACTAATTACTTATGCACATTCTAGCAATGTATTGAGGGCAAGGTATGTTTTCCTTTGATGGCATTTGGTTCTTTTAATGTAAACACACAGTGTAGAATTGTTTCAACAGTTTCAATTTCCTTGTATCATTTTGGTGTTGAATGAATTGCTATACATAATACTTTTAGGCTTGGACAACTAGCACTAACTGGAGTGGGAGTGGGAGTAACGATATAGTACTGTAAATTTCGTTCTTAAAAACCACACAATTTTTGGACAAATGAACCAGACTGGTTTAAATAATTTAGAAATCCATTATTAGTAGATTGTTAGAAATTGATGAAATCGAAAAAAATAATGAATCTAATCCATCCCTCCAATCCCAGTTTATGAACAGAACCTGTGTGTACCACAGATTTGACCTGAGGCTGTCTGGCGAGATCAGTAACAGACACATCTTGACTGGTTCAAAAGGTCACTGAAAGAAGGTCACAATGATGATTATGGTTTGTTAATTTTTAAGGGTCTATTTATTAAAACTGGTATAATGATAGAACTTGCATTTTAAGTAGACCTAAGACAAGTGCTAACTGGACAGTTTCGTATATGGACACAAATTCTCAAACCAGATTCAACTACTATATACAGTGCAAATTGTTTCTTCAAGATTTTTGCGGGGGCCAGTTCAGCTTAAAATGTGTTTTAAGAGTATTCCGTCACTCGGATGTGTAGTCCCTGTACTTAAAGTCGACTTAAACATAACCAAATATAAGTAACTTGTATAATACTTGCATTATAGTCTTCAGAATAATAAGATGCAAGTTGAATAACCTGCATCCAATATGAAGCTTCACCTAAACTCACACCGTCTCTTTCTCCATTAGAATATCGGACCCATAGAAATACCGTAGTCACTACGATATGTTTCAAATGTTACCTTAAGTTCACTCATTAATAATGAATGCAAGTAACAACCAAAGACAATAGGGACTCCAATGTATGTATTTATAATTATATACCAAGTCCGACAGCAGCGAAACATGCTGTTCTAGGGTTATCGTGTTTACAATCTCAAGCATCACATAACAAATGCATACAGGAGCATTTGGCATCGGAAAATCAAAACTTTGACCCTTTGGTCATCCTGTTCACGTTGTATTGCACAGTTATGTATATGACCCTTTCCCCCGGGCTAGGCTCTTTGAAATATTTGACAGAATCCTATGACCCCACCCACCCTCCCCCCTCCATCCCAATCTCCCACCCTAGAGATACTTTAGAAACTGGCTATCTCAAGCATGCTAGAGTAGAGTTTTGCTTTAAGATACAGTAATTTACTTTCATGTACAGAAAAAAAAGTCCCATTTATGACTCTGGTGAGAGGAACTCTGCTGATGATCATATCGATTGAAGTGACAGTGTGCCTATAACTGTCACACATAAGAGCCTCCATAACTTTAAAAAAAAAACCTGGTCTATTTTAGAGGGGCATTTTGAAGTATCTACTTCTGACAGGCTTGGTCTGTAAATGCTGCAACTGCATATTAGTCAAAATTTGCCCCTGTTTCTAAACCCACTTTCAGGTGACCATGTTCTCTTTCAAAAAGTGCTAAAGGGGGGGGGGACTTTGCCATTTGCAACTTCTAAATTTTATCGACTGCTGAATCTCTGAAAGCTGATGACAAGGCTTCGAAGGCAACGCAGCATCATTGCAACATATGAAATTACTTGCGATGAGACTATACACGAAGCAACATCCATGCCTAACGCTTCAATCCTTAAAATCAAATATCAAAGACAACCTATTGTCTATGGATAACCCAAAAAAAATCAGATCAAATCTGTCACCACAGAGCACGAAAATTTCGTAATAGTCTTTTTTCCATTGCCGTTGCCTCCTGTCGTCACACACGACTAATTTGATCTCAAAACCCAAAGCTACATAAACGGCCGCCCACACTCGACAGCAATCAAATTCATTTTAACCTCACTCTCCACTCAAATCAATAGGAGACTCCTTCCCCTTAATTTTTAACTTGACAAAATCCAACTTTTCAGGACTGGGGGGAAAAAAAATTGTGTTTCCTATGGAGTTCTCGACTGACGTTTATTCTTGTTTGGCGGTGTGCGGGGCATCTGCCTGCAGTATTTACAATCAAAACTGACGAGGAAGCTGCGGCTGTTGTCTTTGCCGAGTCTTGTCAGCTGTACGTGTGTGTGTATTCATCTACCGTGGATGGGTTTCAACTCACAGAGGCACACGACTGTCACTTATCCTCGGGGTCTGGTGCAGCTGCTAACTTGACGTGGCAATGCAGTCTTAGTATAATGTACTCCACATTTTGTCGAACCCAATCTACCAATCATTGCAATTTGCCATATCTGGTCACGGAGCTGCAAATAATGCTTGTGTAATACATACATGGCATAAATTTCTAAGCAGCATGTTTTAGATACCCTGTGTGTTCTTTTTGGTAGAAATTATGCAAAGAAAATATGTAAGTTTTCAATGTCTGTGTACAAGCATACAACATCCCTTGATATTTGGTTAGTCCTTTTGACACTTTTTCTTTAACCGATGATGGAGATTTTTTGATATGCTTCATGTAGGACCACTTCAAATATAGGATACATGCATGAGTAATGTATGTTTAAGTTAGGGGATAGGCTAGTATTTAGATACACATTTACTTACACTATATTTGAGGTGGTCTTACATGAAGTTCATACACTTTAACCAATGATGGATATTTTTCGGTACATGCTTCATGTAAGACCACCTCAAATATAGCATACATACATGAGTATGCATTAGTTTAGGGGATAGGCTAGTCTTTACATACACATTTACATACACTACATTTGAGGTGGTCTTACATGAAGTGCATATCCTATTTCCTGATGATTGTCCTAAAATGTCCCATGTACGTGCACTTCCAAAGTGGGAGTCACATCATTGTTCGACAAATCTCCCGCCCGATTGTAAAACATTAACCCTCTTCCTACACCTCAGGCATTTGTAAGAAACATGTCTTGAATGGTGCATGTGGAACTCGACGCTGTGCTGCTTGACAGGAACTTTAAGCTCTCCAACGGAAATGTGCCATAGCAGACACGAGGTCATCACTAAACTACGGTAGACATGTGTGGCCATCGGATTTAAACTTACAGCCCGATTGTACACTCAATGGAGACTGCATATACTGTATACATGAACAGGTCTAGGATACCGCTCATGCACCGTGGAACGCTGTGCATTCAACAGTACAAAATTCTTACAACTTCTCCAATGGTGATATACAGCGATTGGTGATATACAGCGAATAAGTCCACAGTCAGTTGTAACAATTTGAACAAAAGTTACGTGACAAACTGACAACCCATGTGCAAAACCTACAATATCTTGCACGGCACAGCAAACAGACAAAAGTAACTGTAACGTTAAATATTCGCATTTCAATTTCAGCTACACCTATGCAGGCTAGTGTATATACCGCGTCATGCCAATTACCGCCCGGATACCTCTGGGGGCGGAATAAAATATAGCATGGATAGAAAAATAAATAGGCTTATAGTGCCTGGGTATGAAAAACACATATTTACTTCATATCTGTCTGGGGACTTTCACAACGGTTTTCATGCGAGTATTATATGTACTGAAAAAAAAATCTTGTATTCGGTGGCTGTTTTGGGTCGAGTCTATTTACTTGCATGTGTGCAATCATATGTACGTATGTAAACACGACGACAGAGAACCGTAATTAGATTATTAATCTTGATGGGTCAGATGATCATGTTGTTTTTGAAATGCACAAAAGAGATCTACTGTACCGTATGCATACTGTACATGGAATTTCTGTTTTGTTGTCAAACTTTTGTTCTCCGTTGTTCTTGAAGGGAGATATATCAGTTCATGCACAAAAGCCGTAATTGGTAATGTTCTTTTTAATGGGGCGATGATTTTCACCACTGCAGTAGCTGTATATACGTACGTATGTATGCATATATACAGTAGATTATGCAATTGTACTTTCAGTCATTAAAGGGGTGCAGCTAGGATATTGCAAGGGGGGGTCAGACTGGTCAAGATACCCCAGAATAAAGTCCACATTTGATACATAGTAGGTGTTGTTAAGACACATTATTGACACCCACCATTCACATTGTTAATGGTTTCTATGTCAATTTCTGTGAATTCATAGCATTTCTCCCTGATGAGTGGGGGAGTGGGGGAAGGCCCGGGTGGGAGGTATATGAGGTTAAGTACGTAGCTAGTAAATAACCAAACCAAAACAGTTTTGGGTTAGTATGAATTAGGTTAAATCTGCAGAAAAAGTTGGACAACAAATTGGCCAATATCATAGTTGCTTAGAGACAATCTGTCCTACTATGTGTCCTCAATGTCCTTCAAATGTGACATTTAGGACTTTTAGGAAAATTAACATTCAGTGCTCCGTCAAATAGCATTTTGTGATGTGTCCACTAATATATATGAAAACAGACCCATGCCTGTAGGTAAACATGCAGTTCAACCTTATAACTTTCTGTGGTTCAGCAGGTCATTATTACAATTTTTTCCACAACAATTTTATAAAATGATCACTACATTAGATAAATATATATGCAAACTTTACAGAAGCTTTCAAATTATGGATCGAACATAAAAATCTAGGCTCGAGGGAATTACCGAAACAAACCTATCCGTTACAATTTTTTCACTCCCAGCTGTTAACGGTGACTTTGCTTGACTGTACATCCCTCCGAAGCTTCTCGTACAGAGCCATTCCTCCACCTCGGACATGTTCAAAACATGCCAGCTGACCACCATGCCATGGTCTTGGAGCCGGCTTCATCGTTAAATACTACCGGAGCTATCAATCACGCATTATGCACTAACGAGAGCAGTATGACCTACCGGAGTATCCAAAAATCAATAACTTATAAGGTGTGCAATTTAGGGATCTTTCAAGTCTCTGAATTGCTGTTATATATAAATTTGCATAGTAAGATGAATTAGGACTATTCTTAGCACATTTAGGGCATTTTAAACTGATGCTATCAATCTAGCTAGGATGATGCCAGTTTGGTCGCATCCATTCTTTCGTGTCATCTCGAAATGGTCTCATTCGAAGCCCGCGAATAGGGGTCGATGTGCAGTAATGAGCGAGTGGTCCGTCTGTCTGATTGGTTTTGTTCGTTCCAGAGCCCTCACTGGACGACAGATCTAATTGTTCCTGGATAGGACTTGCCATGAAAGGGAGGGAAATATCTTCTGGGAGTGAAGAATCATTGTTTTCGCTAGGAACTGTGTGGGTCTGGAAGAAGCCTCATGCCACCTGGTTCTTGTCCGAGGAATCATGGTTTTATTGCCAAGGTTTGTCGAGACATCCTCTCCTTGCTTCTCCTCTTGAGGCTACCACTACAGTACAAGAAATAATGCAGTCATGGGTAAGGAGCTCCAGGGTCGTCTCAATAATTTCCAGGTGACGAGATGGAATTCTTCCAGGTTCTGGTGCCCTATCTCTGCCTCTTGCTTGAGTGGGAAGGTCTATCAACGCTTCGATAATCACGGAAAACCATCCTTGGCTGGGCTGGACCTACTAGGATCATGGCTGTGTCCGCGTACCAGAGAAAGTCAATCCCCGAACTTGACCAAAGCCTCGCTGTAAGTGTAACACTCCCTAAGATTAACGATGCTAATGAGGTTTATCTCATTGATTCTTTCCTTTCAGGGGAAGAAAATCCAGGATCACTCCTAGGTTGGAACCAACGCTGGTTTTGCCTGGTTGATGATCGAACCTAGATCTTCGAGGAGGTAAACTGTAAGTCTTGTGCCCTCGTAAGCCACCTCTTTTGATGTCGACATTACGAGGTAAACGAAGACGAAGGTGCCTTTTTGTTCGTAAGTGGGCCAAGATTGTTTTTATCACAGTGGTAAACGCTCTTGGAGCTGTCGAAAGGCTGAAGGGATCAGACACAAATTGGTAATCGAGTCCCTTGTACCGGAAAGCCAAGAATCTGTAGTAATCCGGATGGATTGGTATGAGCAGGTCTATCGACATCGCCCACATGTCTTCGAAGCAAAGGTCTCCATCCGGAAGTGTCTTGGTTTGATGTATGACTTGTCATTGGATGATTGTTGTTGGATGAGCGGAGTCATGGAAATCCACCCCCCCGAGTTCATTGAAACCAGAGCAACCTCCATAATCGCGACTCCCCGTAGGTCACTCTGCCTAAACAGATTTCAGAACCGACAAGAGGCCATAATTTCTCTTGGCTCTCCCAGCCTTTCTGAAACGATCTCCCGGATTCCACAAGCTCAGATGGATCTCCCTCTCTTTCTTGAAGATCTCTTGACCTTCCCAGTCTTTTTCCAGAGAATCGGGTCTCCCGTTGTACTGCCCGGGTTTTCTGGGTTCCCGAACTCTGGTGTTTCCTCAGTCTTTTGGTCGGTTTTTGAGTTCTTGGACTTTTTGGGATCCTTTCTTGTCCTTTCTGATCTTTCGTTCCTGGATCCGTCTTGCAGCATCGATTCACAGTAGAATCCCACGGGGGATTGTCCCAGGCTTCGCAGGTGGCCACACTTGTGGTTTTTCGGTGCATCCCTGCATTCATGCTGATCCGAGGACATGAAGTTTGAAAGGTCGGAATTTCTTCCAGACGGTGCACAGTTCCATTCTGGGAGAATAATTGTTACGTAAACACATGCCCAAATACAATAAGTCAACCCTAGTCAACTTGAAACCCTCCTTGTAAAAGTAAGGGAAGGTTTGACCCTTGATTTTAGGAACATCGTTTAGGAATAACAAATTTATAATAAAAAAAAATAAAGAAAGGAAGATTTACGTTACGAAGCTATGACTGAATACAATCAACCTGTGCATGAAAAATTGACAATGTAACTCACTGTACCAAGACAACAATTTTCCATTCAATGACTAAGATAAAAACTAAACCCTGTAGGATAATACTTACAGGGAACTCAAATATTCAAATATTAATATTATTATTATTAATTTTACTACTATTTGTTTAGGATCTCCGAAGAAAATAATACATAAAATATAAGATAATCAAATGGAATATTTAAGTCAAATCCTTACAGAGGATACACAGGAGACCTGAAGGTGCAAAGACACCTGGGTTCTTCCGACTAGGGTCAAGAAATGGAGAAGAGCCAGGTGTCTAAAATCAATGTCGCAGTGAAGGATGAAGGTTTATGAATACTATTGCCTGCATTACAAAGTGATTAATATATCACCAAATATATCTGATACATATTCAAAGGAAATTCAAGACAAACATCTACAGGAAGAATAATAATTCACATTATTCTAAATGGCTGAAGGGAACTTAACATTACGTAAAACGAGGTTCCATACCACCATTAATTTTGGGTATATGGACTTCATGCAAGACCCCATCAAATATAGTGTATGGTGCATGTGTATGTAGATACTACATATAGTCTATCCCCTGCCTTACACATGTCTGTATCCTATACTTAAGGAGTATGGACTTCATGTAAGACCACCTTGACATAGCATACTGTATAATATGTAAATGTGTATGTCGACAGCCTATACCCGACATTATACTGTACATACTCATGTATGTATCCGAAATTTGAGGTGGTCTAACAATGAAGCATGTACATTTACTTGAATCATCGAACATCTCAAACTCTAAACAATCATGTGATGTAAAAATTAATACAGAAACTATATGAAGTATATGGCCAGTATACTCAGCGTGTTGTCCACGTTTTCATTGTTTTCAAAACAAACAAAAACAATTATGAAAGCATGAGCAATAAGGATGAAATAGTTTGAACAATTACAAGGTTACAATTTTCTATGTCATTAAAATTAATTATAGACATTTTAGTGACAGAACAATCAGGGACAAAGAAAATGACAGATGTGGTAGACAATCTAGGTAAAGCTTGAACTATACTGTACAGTACCAATTGAAAAGAGTGTACGCTGAAAAAAGAAAGAACATTAAGGGCTGATTATGGGACTGTAACTTATTCACCAATTACATCGCCATTCACATGATTCAACGTAGAAACTATGATTAGGGCTGTTTTTGGATGATGTAGAACATCCAATGAAGCTAGGTATTGGGAGCACACCTGATTACGATAAATTGACATTGGTCAATGCTCGACACATAGGGAGGAATCAACTGACCAATCTAGCATAATATTTGGGGACATGTACGTAGAGCATTGCTAGGTTCCAATTACAAATTAATAAAAACAGAAAGTCAATTGGCTTAGTGATTCCTTGCCCACAAAGCAACTTTAATATAACAAGTAAACAGGACGGTTTCCTTAAAACGCTGTGAGATGATTATTCGAAGGATATCAATTTTGATAACCTTTGTAAATAGAATTTCATCACATTATTATGAATATAGGCACATGATCCAACATTGAGCCTAGACTGATGGGCAATGTACTTTAGCCATGACCATAGTAGCAAGATTAGTTCACCTCATGGGAAATTCCTATGAAGTATATCATTAACATTCTTCTTACAACTCTGACTCTATTGACCTCAAGGCCTTTGACATCCACAAAGAATACCAGGGTTCTCTCCAAGGGGACCTATACATGCCAAATGTAAAGTTTGACCAAGCTGAACTGTTTGTGTAATCCTCTGTTCAAGGTTTTCCAGACTTTGACCTGTTGACCTCCACCAAATACATTTTTTTTGGTACTTACCAAGGATTGCATACAGACCAAATGTAAGGCTTGAACAAGCTGTAACTGTTTGAGATATCTGTTTACAAGGTTTCCAGACATTGACCTGTTGGCCTTAACTGACCTTTGACCCACACCCACAACAATAGGTTTCTTGTATTTACTAAGGTGGACCTACAAACCATATATAGTTTTTCAAATTTGTCAGATCTTTTGACAAATTGTAGAGCTCAAAATTTGAGGTCTACATTTGAGGCTCAAATGAACTTTGAGCTCCAAAAAATTAAAAGAGATTCTTGTACTCACTTAAGGTAGGCCTAGATGTCAAATATGAAGATTGCCCAATCTGCACCTTTGGAGTTATCATGTTTACAATGTTTGACCTGTAGACCTCAACTGACCTTTCATCCAAACCAAAATCAATAGGATTCTTCTATCCACTATTCTAAACCTACAACAAAATATGAAGTTTGCCCATAATATACTTTTTGGATATATACAAGTTTTAAGACTTTGACATCTGTTGACCTCAACTGGTCTTGACCTTCCCTAAAATACTAGGGAGTCATGTACTCACTAAGGTGACCTACATACCACATATAAAATTCAACCAAATTTTTGTTGGAGTTATCATGCTTACAGCAGCTCAGGGAATGACATTCACCCCACACATGATCACGATCACATAGATTCCTTGAGCCATAGGCAAGGAATCTAGATATGATAAAAGAAAGTAAATTACTCGGCAATATTGTACTTAATAAAAGTTGTACAGTACTGCAGTAGTAGAGAGAGAATACGTAAAATGTACGGAAAAATCTCTATACAAGATTCTTCACAACTTATATATAGTACATAAGCTACAACTGTACCAGTATATTTCCAAGCAAATGAACAGTTTATTCCGTTACACTGAGTTTTCAGTTTGGGGGGGGGTTAATCTTACTATAATTACCATCACTATGACAAACCACCTCAATGGTTAACGCCTCTCGGAGAGTAATGCATTTCTCTACACATCTGTGCCACTTCGATGCCAAATTACTAACCTGCAGACTTTGCAGCCATTCCATCCTGCTGTGATGGCTGTCGGCAGTAATTATGTGCTCTTTACTGTCGCTTCTGAAACAAGGAAAAGACATTTCTTTCGGAGTTAAAATGATCTTCCAATATATTCTGTACAGCAACGGCGTGCAGTCTCCCAAAACGAAGAGTTAGATCAACAAACTTAACAACCCTTCACCATATAGTTGATGGACAAAAGTCATGTTGCCTCTAAGAATGTTTATACATCCAACGTGACAACTGAAACAAGTTTACTTTCACTATGGGTGGGATATCATTATCCCAGCAGATAAAAAAGAGCTCATATCTCTTATAGTTTACCATAAGTGTGTATCACATGTGTTACAGGAATCGATTAAACTTTGTTTTTCAGTGTTTGAAGTAACAATGTCATACCGTCGATTGTCCTGAGCAATAAAAGCTACAGCTACGAGTTAAAACAATCTACACAAGATCACAACATTTTTTGTTTAATAATAATGCCACAATCAGTGTTAGAGAAGGCCACCCTCCCCCCCCTCCCGAGTTTGGTAAAAGTGTGAGATCGAGAGGCGGTCTTGAGTCTGATTCCTTTCATCTGCATAGAAGTTTAAATAGTTTTGCTGGCGGCAATTAACAGTCAAAAGATGAAAACAGCTGCATTTAGGATACACATTGATCGCGGCTTTACAAATTCACTTTGCACTTTGCAATCAAGCCAATCATATTCCCAACATACTCTTTGTCTCAGC
>JAODAG010352673.1:0-13567 GCA_027574785.1 Orphnurgus asper
TATGGGGTTGTATGGTAGAGATGGGGTTGTGTTGTGGAGATGGGGTTGTGTGGTAGAGATGTTGTTGTGTTGTGGAGCGAGTCAGTCATTGCCGAATCAAACAATAAACGAGTAACGAAGAAAGTTTTTCAATGTCCATATGACAAACAAACAAAAACAACAAGCAAACATTATACTAGCAGTCAGAACTAGCTAATAAGCTGGTGTCCCACAAGAAGGTTCTGTTTGTGAATTACGTTAGTTCAGGAGACAAAACAGAAACTTTAATTATATTTTCGTGTATACATACAGTCATTACGGTGGCTGAATGAGTGCAGCACAACCATGGATGCATGATACGCATAGCTACACTAACTGATCCCGTAGAAACTAGAAAAAATGTACCACTATTTCGATAGACACATTGTATATGTCAACAAATATCCAATTCTAGTGATTGCGAATTATTGATTACTGTAGAACATGGAGAAAGGCCCCAGCGAAGCCATTAAATGGATTGTAAAGTCGTACCATGAGCACCGTTTGACTTTGTAATGTATTGAGGGAATGTAACCTCTACATTCATCTACATAATAATAATAATAATAATAATAATAATAATAATAATAACAATAAATGTGCAGTCATTGAAAATCACTATTAATAAACTGCATGAGGTTTCTTTCATTTTACTTCAGTAACTAATGCAAAGTTACAAGATACAAGCGTTTGTTGAGGACAGCGTGTATAGCCATATACTTTACTTTAATAGTTTGTAACTTATAATGCAATGATTTTTATCTCAAAATGTGTACGTAAAATACTCCAAAAATGGCTATTACCGCCAAAATAATGCTAACATTTTAAAAGTTTAAATACAATTAAGTATAAAAAACAGAACTTCGTCCATGAACGAACTTTATGATTTTGTTACTCATTGTGGTTTTGTTTTATTTCTTAAATTAAACTTCGATCATCGGGTTTGCATTCATCGCAAACATAGATAACACGTCAGGGATGACATGGAATTCTTCCAAGACGCAATTATGTTGGACTGAATGCGGCACAGTAGAAGTCAGTCATACTGTGGGCATACATTTCCCGAGCTGACGACATCGCTTTGTATACCATTATTACTAATTACATCGTCGATTGTGGAGTTGTAAAATAATGACGGTCTTCAATGGTATTTTATTGACCCTTTTCCAAATCCACAGGCGTTTTGTCAGTAATATATTTTCTCTCGGGAGGTTTTGGCTCGAAACAGAGCTGCTTCGCCACAAATATTTAGCTCTACCGATGAGCAATAATGAGCCGTGTGCTATATACTACGTTTGACTATACTCGCCAATGATTACCATATTACCGTATTTACAGTCCGATAGAATTGTGACGTTGATTTGTGCTCTAGCATCTGCTGCCGCCGTTTAGTCTTACAGCCCATTTTTTCTCTGGTTGATTTTTCTTTAAAACGACGTGAATTAGACGTCATCTAGGCAACTTCGTGCGACACCGGAGAAACCGGTGACCGGAGCTATGGAACAACTGAGTTAGGCTACTTACAATGCTGAATAGGTCTACGAATGCCGCTCGAGCAAAATATTGATTCATTGGCTGTTTTCTATATACAAAAGCTAGTGACAATATATAAACGAAACTGATAGTAAACGTTGCATGTGTTTAAATGTCGGGAGTGCTCAGAAAACAGAACTTTAACCATGTAGAATGCTCCCTCATGAATGAACTTAACGGTAGAACAACAGCAAAATGAAACAACAATTTAAAAATGAATAAAAAATACAGTGGGAAACCATGACGGCATTGCCTTCCAAAGAGTTGCATTGATATTTTCTCTGCATCGATGGTTCTTGGACAATGGAGGGAAGAAATTAATTTGATATACTCGGCAAAAATGAAGGCCTACGCTGCATCGGTGGGAATCCTTTAAATAAACATATTTTCACGACATTAAAAGTGATTTCCTTTCAATTAATGACTCTTATCGATCTTGATTTCATCACTCACATGACTGGAATGTCACAGCACTACTACTCTTACACAACAGAAACGAAGCTCAACCTTTATACTATATATTAGTGAAAACTCTACGTCAATTTAACAGGCTTTCTTTGATTCTTCTGCAACATATTGGCTGACGTTGTACCGCATTCAAATACACTTTGTCAGCCTGTAATTTAACAGTTGATGATGTTTCTCCTTAAAATTATACCTCAACTATTACTTTTTTCGTGTTAAATTCATTCAGGACCCATGCTATTCCCCCTGTGTTTTAGGAGATCCAAGTGTATTAATTTACCTTTCATAACAGGAAGATAACGACACCATCGTCATTTCTGCCGGTAGGTTTAAGAGAACATCACTAGTATATACATGGGTGAGGTTTGCAATTTAACAAAAATGTATGCAATGCTGAACGTGAAACCTAAGGTTTACATTGAAAAATACAAATTATTCCCTTCATTCTTCCGTAACATCCGTTACTGTTTACCTAATTAATATCAAAATGTATTTTGTCGGCACTATCCGGTAAATATCAAGATCTTAGCATGCTGTAGTCACAAACCGTAAATATATGCAGTTTACAGGAACGAACTTCATTGGAACCGCCACCTATTACTGTGCGACGTTCACATCTTTTCGTACTTTACTGGAACTTGGCTGTATGTCCCCCTCTTGTATGTGGTGATATATCCTACGTAATCACAAAGGTATATTTCCATCTCATCATTTCCCTTGTCCTTACTGAAAAGGGCAGCTGGTGGGTTATCTGTTTCTCCCTTAATGTGTTCCAAAACACCGACCACTTTTTGGTCTTTCGTGTTATATTCTTTGAGAACCCATGTTCTTCCTCCTGTGTTTTCCACGTTGTTACCCTTCCATAAGAGGAAGAGAGTGATATCATCACACCTTTGGCCGTTAGGTTTGACAGAACTTCCCCTGTACATATAATGCAGAAAGCATACATCGGTAATATCCATGACATGTGTAGGAGGATCTATACCTTGCAATGTTTCGTTCTGATGATTGTTGATGCCATGTCCGATTAAACCATCATTGTGAGTGTAGTAGAATAAATCATATCGAGCAAGGAGAATGGACTCAATGGGTGATGTAGCTGCCACAGTGTAATTAGCTACATGTTGAAAATTACTACTGTAGGATCTCACCGTATTACAAATATCTTTATTTTCACTTTTCGAATTTGCTTCGCTAATGTAAAGTTGATTTTGCAAGTCGCTGTACCACATGCATTTAATAGTCTTGTCAGCAGATGTTTTGGGTAATGTTATTTTCGTTTTAAACGACTTCGTCCCACAATTAAATCCAGCAACAACATTCCCGAGGCCAATAAACAAGATTCGTTTCTTAGGACTAATAGTAGCGACTAACTGTTCACATTTCGGTACTTTATCCTCCCATTTATGAGACATAAATTGTTCTACGTTTCCATTACTTCTGAAGATTTGCGCCATTTGCAAAATTTTTCTTGTGTTATCAAATTGACACAGAAAAAAGTTTTTTTTTTCACAAACAACAAAGTCCGCTTTATGATAGTGAAATCCTATCTGGATGTCAGGGACTTGGCCATGTGCGAAAAAAATATCACGGCTAAGTTCAAGCTTACGCCAATTACATGTGCTATTACCCGATAGAGCCTGAAACGCACCTGATAGATCAGGGGACATTGCCAGCAGTTCCCATGGATTATCCTCCTCAATAACCTTCTGTGTCATTTCTTGTGTAGTTTGCATTCTCTTAACCCAATGTTTCGCTGCTTGAATTTGAGTCGCAACTGGCTTGATTCTGTCAGATATCTGTGTCAATAACTTTTGTTTTTGATTGTCATAATCTTTTGCAATTGCTTTCAGCATTTCATTGCAGTGGTTCGTGAGCTCCTTTTCTACACGCATATTTGACTCATTTATCGCGACAAAATCTTCCTTTGCTTCTCTAATAAACCTTATTCCATTGTCTAGTTGTTCCTTACTGTTTTTTAGTAATTGGCCTAGAACATGTTTGGTGACATTAAACTGTGTAACTGCTTCTGTACATTCATGTTCAGGTTTTGAATGTAACACAATTGTACAATCTCTACAGATGAGTTTGGAACAGGTCTTACAGTAAAAACTTAACTTTTCGGAAGAATGTAGTCCACAGTAAGGGGATTTGGCATTCTTCCACTCTAACTGAAACTTAGGTTTAGTTATTTGGTCTAAGGGAATAACAGAGTGGGATTGTAAAAGAGGAAAAAGTGCATGATGATCTTGGCATTTAGAACAAATCGCAAAATTACAATCAACGCAGTAGGCAATGACTTCTGGGCTTTTACAAGAGTCACAAATTGATACATTTTTCTTAGTAAATGTTAACTTCTCCAACAATTTAATCTTTTCAGTTAGATTAACTAGATGAAAATTTGTCGGCAAACCCTTGACTCCAGTCTCCGGTATGTTACACACTTTCCGACACGTTGGACAAGGTATTTCTTGGGTCCCTTGGTTAGCAACGTACTTCTCCAAACATTCTTCACAGAAGCTGTGAATGCATGGTAGCATCTTCGGGGTTTGGAATTGGCTCATGCATATGCAGCAGTTGAGAAAGTCCTCGCTCATGTCCTTCACTACTTTACCTGCCATTTCGATTTGGTTGTTTCACAACTTCAAACCATCGGTTAAATCTATACGGAGACATGATTTAGTATTAAACTTTCATCAATCAATAATATCGTGTCCGAGAAGTTGTACTCCATTGGAACGTTTGAGTAAGATGTACAGTTAGAATAGTTTAGTAAGCACAGGGTCAGGAAAGACAAGTGTCCTCATAAAGAGACCACGAAATTCAATAACCCAAACCACAAAAACCCAACAGACCTCAAAGTCTATCACCCAGTAAAAGTGCCTATCAAGAGCATTCTTCAAGGCATTTCGACATTCAGACATTACGATCGATTCAGGCAGACTATTCCTCTCATCCACAAGTAGGAAATTCTCTCTAACATCTAACCTGCAGCGCACCTTTTGAAGCTTGAAACAGTGGCCTCTAAATGATTATCGCCTCAAAAGCTAAGTTGTCAAAACCATGGACAATTTGAAATATTTGAAGTAGATCACCACGAAGTCGCCTAAGCTCAAGAGAAGTTAAATTAAGATACATCAATCTTTGACTATGCAAAAGACCTCTCATTGAACTTACAAGCCTAGCAATCCTTCTTTGATTTTTTTCAATAACTGCCTATCTTTTGAAACTATGGATTCCACGCTTGCACAGCATACTCCAAATGAGGCCTAACCAACTGTATCCTAACCATTATATTCTTATGAAGAAACTTGAAATTAAGCCTTATCATACCTAAAATCCAGTTACCATTCCTAGCTGCTTCATCACAATGCCTAATAATCTATGATGCCCCAAAATATCTTTCAACCTGAACTTTCTGAAGATTATAATTAACTTTCGGATTACTATGACCAATATGCAGGAACTTACACTTGCCAACATTAAAGAGCATTTGCAATCGTCCGAACACTTTGACATGTTCCTCTGTGGACACGTAGGAAGGGGAGGAGGTGATGTTACACGTATATGAACATGTGCATGTATCTACTAATGTTACGGGAGGGGTGGTGACGTTGACCCCAGGTAACGGATACATACTTCAAAAATCGAAATTCACCGATTATGTGATCGCAGTTTTTCTGTGGACTGCAACTAATTACACGTAGACGAAGTTATTCTATAAAACTTAAAACATTAATGCGGATTAATTTACCGTAGTTTTTCGCTTACACTTCCGCCCATTAAGATGATTTTGGCAGTATGTCTTCTTTGCTACCAGGTTGTCACGCCTACAAAAAACCATATTTTTAGCCAAGTCACAAAATATATCATAACATAGCAAAATAAACTCCCAAAAGATTCGAAATTAATGGTTTTTGAGGAAACCCACAGAAGAAGGAACGTGGACTTTAATCCAAACAACGGCAGCACATGTCACTGTAATAAATGCCAACTGACCAGCTTCCCAGCCCCAATTCTTTTTCGATAGGGCAGTTAAGACATGTTAAGACAGTTGTGTAGCGCAGGGCTGTACATAGCCCTGCCAATAACCAGTGTGACCATCCTTAACACAGATAATACACATGTTCTTAGACAAAAGGTAGAGAAACAAACTTATTGGTAAAACAGTTTTATGAATATGGTACAAATCAGAGAGATATAAAAACTAATGTATATAATTTGTTGAAAGTTAGTCAAGATACTTCACCTTAAAAAGCTGTCAAATTGAGTGTTCCACCGACAGATATCACTACCAATGTCTTCCAGAGAACTAAACTCTGCAGAACGTTGATGTGTACCACAAAATACCTCTAGCAAAGGACGAGGTTTTTACGTAATAGTCATACCATATGCGAAATCGGTGCAAGCTAACAAGGGAGCCGCCTCTGACAATGGAGTTTGTGCATTAATGTATTAACTGCGTCCGGTATTGTTTTAATGAAGATTAAAGGGAAATTATATACAATACATAAATACAGTTATTACTAATTGTTGGTCTGTAACTTTGCAGTTATTTATTAAAAAAGTTTGTACATGGCTTGTTTAATCGGTATCATATCGAAGATCTCCAATTACGTTTGGGTTTGTCACCACATAACACAATTATCATAGTTGTTCGATAACCAGCTTGCAGAAGATTCTTTCTTTCCAAAGTCAATTAAAACAGTTTTAAAAGCAAATGTGTTAAAGCCATGTTGAAGTCACATCTTAGTAAGGTAGCTGTTACCATTTCTACAGTTACATTTCGTATCAACGCAGTTGACAGTGATAAATCAAATCCCAAAGTTCTTTTTTGACCGTATCTCCTAATTAAGAGCAGCCAATAATATAAGTACAATTGTTTTAATGCCAATCAGTTTTGCATATTCATCACTCTACCACCGGCAAAAAAGTTAAAAAAATACTTACGTTATTAGTTTGTTCCGGGCTGTCTTTTTCATTCGTCACGTAACGTTAAGCTGCCGAAACACAAACGTAAAGAGTTACTATGCGATTTGATGGGAAATAGAGTAGATTAATCTACTCATATGAATCATTGAAATATAGCATATTTAACAACAGAATAGACGAAGCATTTAAAATGAGGTACCGTACTTACAGTATTAAAACATTGACTACTAAATGCATCTGCAATACAATAACTGACTGTAACATTCGACTGTGCACCCTTCTTTCACTTGAAGCAATATTCATGACTTTACCCTTGATGAATTGGATAATTTTACCTCCAGGGCATAAGAAAATCTTTTACATGGTGATTTTACATGGCTGGGATTTATGAAATTTTTACGATCTGACCTACGGATTCTGTAATTTTGTTTGTGGTTTTAGCAATTTCACGAATATGCTTCTGATGACCTTTGACTTCGAATTCACAGATAACTCTTGTACGAGGTTATCCTGGTCAACTTTGATTGTTTTATCCAATTTTCATAAACTGACTATGATGACCTTCGATCTAAAAATCATGAGTAAGTTTCTGACTATATGAAGATTCTATTAACTCTGACCAAGTTTGCTTGTGGTATAAGCAATTTTTCGGAGTATTACCTCTGAGGATCTTTGCAGACCTTTGACCTCAAAATCATGAAGAACCTAGTAGCAGCAGTAGGTAGTTCAAAGAACATATTGATAACACTGTCAGTGACTTCGAAGAACCAAGTGATGCAGTTGCTATCGAATAAGTAAAACCCTCTTTAATATTTGGTTTTATAATGGTTTCAACTATATCTTATATGATATACATCTTATATATATATAAAAGTAAAATTATTTCCTATTAGAGAATAATATATATGTAACAGAAATTAATCATGAATTATTTATTACAGGTGATAATGTATTATATTTTATATTAATAATAAAAATACGATTATCTAAAACAAGGGGTGAAGGACTTCATACAATGCCTTCTATATAAATGTTTGAAGGTAAAAATGCTATAGGAAATAAACCTTGGAAAAACAAAAGAGGAATTTGTAAGAGATGGTCTTGAAATTAAATTTGGGCGTTAATTTCAAGGAAGATGGCATCGTGATAACAAAAATCGACCAGTGAAAATCAAAAGGGTAGTAAAATAATGTGATCATCAAAAGAGACACAAACCAGGATTATTATCGTGTATTGATAACCAAATTATGATCAAGTTTATTCTGTAAGTGAGGTTGTGTAAGTTTTATTCAGTATAACTAAACCAAATTCTGATATCGTAAAGTTTCAACCAAATATGTAAAGGTGAATGAGTATCTTGAAACATTTCCTAGAAGTTCAGGACTCACAGTAAACTATTGTAGAATGGGAACATAGTGTACACGAACAAGGTACTTCAATAGAAGATAGCATACGTTAATGGACAATGTTTTATATATCTTTATCTATTAGTTAATGGTTCAGCCTCCTTATATCTAGGTGCAACATCAACTACAGTTACCGGGTAGTGCATAGTTTTATGTTTTCTTACTTACTGTATCACGTGGTAAAAAGTAATATATCAGCCTGATGCATAACATTTGGAGTTGCTTGGTTATTTAGTCTTGGGATATATTTTAGCCAATGTTTTATAAATTTGCCACCATGCGTTTTTGGATAACCATTCTCTTGTCTTAACTTATGCAACATTCACCTTTCCAATAACCTTTAGTGGTATAGTATGTTTTTTGCATTGGCTTATATATTTATAATATTATTTCTTAAATAATTCATAGCTAATGACACCAACAACACCCATACTCAACAAACAAAATAGTTTCACCAGACTTTTCATTCTCACTCGAATGATAATAATCACTGAGTTTGGTTCACTTTTTAGTGGCATGTACTTCTTTTGTTTAGTGCTTCATTAATCATATCTATATGTTCCATTCTTTCGTCAGTCCATTTCTGTCTTTCTTGAGTTAACTGCTCTAATGCAACATCATGACTCTTTCTTTCACCTGTTGCCTCCTGGGTCCTTACATTAGAAAATATGAAATTTGTTACAGAGAATGCAACTGCATTTTTAACTGCACCTCCAATCATCATATATACGTTGATGTGTGGCCATTAAATCACTATGTATTAAGATTGATGGTTCCTAATTTTATCTGGTAAAATACCTTGGCTGACCAACCACCCTTGGGTTGCAAGTGCAGATCCCACAGTCACAGTGAGTTTTGCACTATCAAAAATAACTAGTTTGCCAAGATCTGCAGGTTTAATCTTAAATAATTTGTTTGCAACCGTACTGTAAACGACACCTATTACTCCTAATACAGCTCCATGATATCTGTATTGATTGACGTTGTTATATATAGTTGTTATGCAAATTAGACTATGTTTTAAGGTATTAATTATTTCATATAATGATGATTTTGTTGAAGGACAGTCGGTTCTTTGACCAAGTTGGTTCTTTCAACCGTTGTAAACCGATTTATGAGAGGCTATGAATCTAGAATGCAATTCGTAATCCGATTTATGTGAGAACACGAGCCTAGAATGAAATTTGTAATCCTATTTTTGTGAGAATTTGAACCTAGAATGTAATTTGTATTCCGATTTATGTGACACTTCACCCAACCGCCAATGGTAACGCTTCAGGTTATTGACAATAATGTGTGAGGATAATGTGGATCCCATCGCTGCAAGTGCAACCTTCCCCTAAACCTAAACAGTTCGTCTCATGGTACACGTAGTACATAAACATCCTCAAGAATAAAGCTCAGAGTTAGTTTATAATTGCAATGGTTATGAACACTCATGAACCTTTCCATGTTGATCGTGGATGAACACCCGCTTTAACAAGCCTTCTTTCTGGGCCAATGTTCCATCCGATTCAACTGAGTGTACCTTGATCTTGGAGCACTTTTTTCAAAGACCGAGAGTAACATGTTCATCACCATTAGATCCAAAGTTCTTTTTTGGGAGGGTTTTCTTAAATCCAATCTGCTCGTAACACTACTACCATAATCAGTATTTTACCCTTGACCTTGTACACAGTGGTTCTCACCAAAATCATGAAAACGTATGACTGGTTTGAGCAATTTTCAGGATTTAATCTATGATCGTGAATGAAATTTGTACCTGATGGTTCTAATGACATTGAACAAGGTTGATTGTTTTTAAGAAAACCCTCCCAAGAAAGAACTTTGGATCTAAATCAAAGAATGGCAGCATCCGCCACGGCTTGAAAAGCCATAGTCGACCCGACTCCCCCCCCCCCCCGCTTGTTACGCCACTGGCAGCGAGGAAGGAATAAGCCTAGTTGTTCGTGAGAACTATGTTGGAATGTATTGAGTCACTATAGTAACTGAAGTTGATGTAATGGATATGGCTACGGTTGCACCAGGGACGGCCCCTTCATCACGAAAAACTAAATCGTATTGTATCGACAAATGAATAATGCCGACAGAACTTCTATACAATTTGAATGTTTTGCAGGCACATAGACAGATTCAGAATGTTTTATTATTTAGACACATGGGGAGACACATGGATGTACTTTTCTTGGGAGATGGATGTCGAATATGTGGCTGACCTGGGGGTGTCGCCAGTCCTTGTACCTTCAATTCAGCAGGAATGGGGTATTTGCTGGCAAATACAATGTGTCCATAAAAATAGTACCGTAGTACCTTTTACTAAGTTCTTGCGGGTTCAGTTAGCGTAGCTATGCATATAAAGTATCCATGATGTATGATATATGTAATCATAGGTCTACAAGATAATCTAACCAATATTTCTTTTTTTGTCTCATGAACTAATGTAATTCACTAACAACTAACATAACCTTCTCATAGGGCACCAGCTTAATTAGAGGACATCTTAACTTGTTAAAATTTGTATTATGATAGCAATAAACATTACTGTGACACACGGTTGCTAACTGCAGGGAGAGTGAGGGAGACGTGCCCCCATTGTCCCCATATTTTAAAGCTGGGTGCAGGGGATCTGCCTCTGAATTATATTATAGAGTTAACTTCGAGGAGAGCACAAACAATTTCGCGATAACTGAAACAAATAATATAATTTAGTTAAGTTTGGTCGCAAAAGCGTAGTCCTTCGATACTCGTCTATTGTTTGATTCGGCAAATTTGCCGATTATGTCTAACGTAGACGGGCATTATTGGAAACGCACCAAACATATTCATCATGGCTTTTCCCTGGACCGATATCATGATTTCCAAAACAACTATAATAGGATATGTCAGTATACGGAACTGGGGGAGCTATTTAAGAAAATAACAACGAACAGAGTACTGTGACGGATCTGTGTTTATTCCCAGTATAGGTCTACAGCACGTCCTGTGCAGATGACCGCATAAACTACTTAAACCGTAATATAATCAGTACGGTACACTTATTGTGCCGGTCAGCACTGTGCTTGAAGCCCATACCAGCCGGGATGTAACCTATGTAAACGCTGTAAACACTACTGCACTACTGATTCAGATTCATAGGCGTTTTCGTCAGAGATAATTATTTCTATTGGCTTGGCCGAAAATTAGCAGGGATGTTTTAGCTCGCTCCCTCGGAGCTTGAAACCGAGTGGCTTAACCACGATTTTTTAGCTCTCCGATGAGCAAGAGTCTTGAGCTACACATCACATGGGACTACATTCGCTAATAATATCCATGTCTTTACAGTCCGATCGAAATAGGACTGGGAAGAGATCCAGTTTGGCGCAATGGTGTTCGGCCATATGTTGACATTTGATCTTGCAGCCAAGAAACTTTCTTGGGTGACTATTCCTAATAAGCAGATTTCCGATGAGCCCCGTATCGTAGCGTCGATGGCGTCATCACCAAACTACGGACGACGCGAGTGGACATAGGATTGGAAAATTACAGATCTTACTAGACAGGTGGCCAGAGCTATGAAACAACTGAAAAAGCTACTTAAAATGCCGAATAGGTCTACAAAGGCCGCTCACGCAAATTGTTAATTTATTTTTTCTATATATATATATATAGTGACATAGAAGCTGATAGAAAAAGTTTCGTGAGAAAACAACAAACTGAAACATCAATTTCCAAACGAATAAAAATCAGTGGTAAACACAACCATGAAGTAAATTGGGCCTATGTCTCTTTGTGACATGAGCTCAAATATCGTAACCTTCCAAAGATTGTTGCACTGACGTTTTCTCGGCATGGAGGGTTCTTGAACAATGGAGGGAAGCAAATTACAACCTATTTTGTTAGCGTGAGGACATCCATTATAACTGTTCTGATGATATTGTTCAAGAAATTTAACTTCAGAAACTGTACCTTGTAATCTGTACCTATTTAGATATGACAGACCAAATTTGTCAAATTACGAATACATGTAACCAACGAAACGTAATTGAAGAATAGGGGAACATATTGCTATGCTTTTCTTGGGAGAGGGATTTGTCGGGGCGGGGGTTACCAGTCCTTGTATTCCAGGTCGTGGCATCCTAGTTACATGAGAATGTAGTTACTTTTATGCATGCAGGCAGTATATCTAAACATTAAAGCCAAGTTAACCAGCTTATAAACACAGAGTATAGCGTTACGCACGAAGTGCATACAATTCTTAGAAAATTTCATTAAATACTCAAGTAGCGATAATCACACTGTGAACACACAAACACAACTATCACGCGCATACCCAGAAATCAGAACATATAGTTTTGTGGCGCAGTACTGTAACGGAAGTCAGACTACCACTTTAAGTTCCATGCATATTATATTTGTTATGTTGTCCTTTATTTTGACCTCGTGGGGAAGATCCTTGGTTTCCTTTGATTGACCGCACGCGCGTGTATAAAAATAGTTAGTGCCAAGTTCATATCACTGCTGGCAGCAGGTGGGCGCCGCCAATCAGCATTAACCGTGCGAGCTTGCTATGTAGGGTATTGACCAATCAGCGCCCAAAAGCTGGGAACGATTACTTTACTGTACGTCATCGGGAATATTTAGCCTCGCCACAAAAAGATTGAAAGTAGAGGTAAGCGGGTTGGTCTGGAAGAAAGAATCCAACTCTCTACCGTAAGTTACTGAAATTGTATAATTTTAAACAATCACTATATTATGTGCTTGCATGACTTTGTAGCAGGGAATTTATTTTATAGAGAAAAGAGCACCGATTTTTATAATCTAATTAGAGGGGGGTAGGATCCTCGGTACTTTTTAACGTAACGGGTATTGAGAAAGGGCTGTGCGGTAGTTTGTCGTCGAACGTTCATAGCGGGAAACCAAAGAGTACATTATTAAGCTGTATTTTATTATTTCAGTGCATCTTTAGGGAGGGATGTTGTTCGCTGTAAACGATCAGTGCGTAAATCAAGCTGAACAGTAGCACGTAAATAATATTTGACTCAGTGGTAAAAGTGCGTGCAAAACTGTGTGCGTGCGTTCATCAAAACTGCGTGCGTCGGAAGTGAGTGCGTGCATTCCAAACTGCGTTGTTATTACTAGTGGGATCATATATTTTTATATTAGTAGCTAGGTTTGTTTGGAATTCAGGTATAGTGTGTACAGAGACACAAGTGGGGTTGTAGGCCTAATTATCA
>JAODAG010353003.1:9348-20056 GCA_027574785.1 Orphnurgus asper
TTGCATGTGCTATGGCACAGCTGGTACACCATTCATTGCATGTATTATGGTACAGCTAATACACCATTCATTGCATGGTACAGCTGGTACACAATTCATTGCATGTGCTATGGCACAGCTGGTACACCATTCATTGCATGTATTATGGTACAGCTAATACACCATTCATTGCATGTATTATGGTACAGCTAATACACCATTCATTGCATGGTACAGCTGGTACACCATTCACTGCATGTGCTATGGTACAGCTGGTACAGTATGGTACACCATTCATTGTGTGTATTATGGTACAGCTGATACACCATTCATTGCATGGTACAGCTGATACAGTATGGTACACCATTCATTGCATGTGCTATGGTACACCTGGTACGTACACCATCCACTGCATGTATTATGGTACACCATTCATTGCATGTGCTATGGTACAGCTGGTAGTGGCACACCATCCATTGCATGTATTATGGTACACCATTCATTGCACGTGCTATGTATTCGTACAATGCATTATACGAGTGTGTGCAGCGCATGTCGACACTGAACTTGATATGACAGGATACTACTGTATGTCCTACTGTATGACCATAGAAATATAAGATATAGACTACGTACCATAGACACCCATAAGAATAAGACTTTTGAATACCATTGGCACCTACAAGATATAGACTATATTAGCGTTGGGCCGATATTGTCAATATCGGTTCTAGCCGATATCCGATATTCAAATCACAATATCGGCCCATGCCGATATTGTAAACTGTGTTTGTAAACAGTCATAAATTATCGGACGCGTTCAGATCATCATTATTCATCATTATCCTCGACGAATATGTGTGAAATAATTTGTGGGGGTAGGGGACGTTTTCAAGTTGTGAGTGAAGAACTGAGTAGGATCGAACGGTAGGGTCCAAAATAATCTTGCAATTAGGAGCGGAAGTTATGGTAATAAGGACATTTTGCGAGATAAAAATGCTGTTAACGTTTTGACACGTAGGCCGGATCTGCCAGTAACATGTGTACATACATAGACCTACATCATGCACCCACATTGTTTGTTTGTCCATAGCTGCTCTTTAAGTGTAGAGTCAGAGTATTTTATTTTACGATCGTACCGATAGTTGAGAATATGGGCAAAACATGGATCGGCAAAAATGTTGACAATCTTCCGATATTGCTTTTAACCAATTTGTAATTATTGGTCAACTACAACACTGGAACGTTAGCCTATTACGTTATACAGTAGCCTATATAACTAGTCTACTTCGTACATTGCAATGTTCTGATCAACAGCACAAGCCAGGCCTCGAATCTCATTATTAATGTTAGGGTTCGATTCTTTCTAGTCGATTCCGTCATTTTTATTGAGCCCCGCAATTGCGTGACCGAGTCGCCCGCTAGTATTTATTTCACGCCGCAGTAGGTAAATTAACCTCGTGTGTAACTTGCACTACGCATTGTTGCCGCGCACTGTGTACCGTCGCTGTTCGTAATCTTCGCAAATTTTCACACAGTAGTCAACGTTGACTGGTCGTTGGAGCAACGAGTCTTGAACTTGAAAAAAGTTGTTTCAATTATGCTAGTGCTTAAGTTTCAGCTATATATACTAAGAGTTCCAAACTTAGCATCACTGTGGTCAATGTACAGATGGTTATCAGAAAAATATTTTTCAGAATGTATTACAAAAATTCTACATGCTAAAATATGCTAGTGCCTTATATTTTCTACTCGCAATTACAAATCAACTCGCAATTAGCGAGTGATATAGTGCGAAATTAGAGCCCTGCCAAACATCCCCTGCTCGCTAAACAAAACCGTGATTGTTATTCTCAATAACAGCCGAAATAATATCACATCACCATGTGCAGCGAAAACGCAATTGACGGTCTGTGTTTTTTCCCCACTAGAACGCCAAGTGTTTGTAATACATTTAAGCCGGGAATTCTGTCCCGCTAAATTTGATCATTTCGGGGGGGTTTCCAGTCTTTGGCAGTTAATAAATATTGTTTGACTACTGTAGGACTCTAGTTGGCGCGAATCTAATACAACATAATTAATATAATTAGTATTATGCTGATTTTGAAATGGAAAGTTGAATATCGGTTGGAGACTATCGGCAATGAGTACAAATTCTGTCGATACCGATATTCAACCGATAACGCAAATATCGGCCAATACCGATATTGAAACCGACCAACTATAACCATAAGCCTCTACACGATGCAATGCGAGGACAACTCTTAAAGACAAATTCTGAATCGCAATAGAATACAAGATTTTGGACAGTTGATGCGAATGCATCGGTAATGCTGTCTAGTCATTTCTTGCCCGATTTTAAATATGCCTGTATGTCAAGCCTCAATGAGATACATTTTGCATGTAATTGCGAATGACGCCATGCCCTCATGCATTGGGAGTCGAAATGCACGTCCTTATCTGTCGCACGCTGATTGATAGATGTATCTCGATATCATTTAGCAACGGTTTCAAAACCGTTTTATGGTTATACTTATAGGTTAAAAGAAGAGGTTTTCTTCTATTGATTCCTTGAAAATAGAGCATTTTTCTTCACTACAGCAGGGCTCGACACAGTTGACATAACTTTCCAGCAATAACCAGTCGAACCCCAAAACTGTCACGTCGCATACGTTCAGTATCAATCAGTGGTGTACACGTAGGTTGTCATACACCGAACTTACGGTCACATTTGGGAAATCTGCCGAATCGAACAACAGGCGATCAAGTAGCGTGTGGGCCAATTCGTCTTTCCAACCCGAGGGTTTTAAGACTCGTTCTTGCAGGCTACCGCTCGGACTCTTGACAACCCAAAGTTCGTCAACTCCTATCTTCCTCCATACCAAAATATATGGGCTAATTTTGTTTAATATTTTGCGAACTGCAAATACTGAAACCATAAAAACCAGTTTTTACAACAAGGCCTGTTTACCGTGCAGCATTATATTGCAGATTAATGTCTGGCCAAGAACTAAAGTATAAGGCAATAATAAGGTCTAATCCAGTACTGTCAATCACAATGCATCTCAAAGTTTTGGGTCTGTATTTCCTGTAAGATCACCCCAATATAGTGTATGTGTATGTAGATACTAGCCTACACCCTAACTTATACATACTCATGTATGGGTGGGTATGTATCCTATATTTGAGGTGGTCTTACATGAAGTATATATACCTCAAATATAGTGTATACATGTGTATGTAGATACTAGCCTATCCCCTAGCTTATACATACTCATGAATGTATTCAATATTTGAGGTGGTCTAGAGTATACCAGGTTTTGATGCCCTAAGGACAGTACAAGATATTTCATAAGAACATTTTTTGACAGGGTTTCTTTACCATCTCCCCTTAACCCTCCCTTTCCTGCCTATTTCATTTCATTTCAAGAAAATATCTAAGGCTTTCTGAACCACGTGTAGATTACCTCACTATATTTTGAGCCATCTGTCTAAGCTATCATACCCATTATCTATTCCAAAACACTAATACCAGAATGCCACCAACTGACCCCACCCATTTTAGTGCCAAGATGAAAAATTCCACTATCCATAAAGTTCCCAAAAACATAGGTACTGTAAGTAGGAACTTCTCTATTCAGCTTAAATTAAAAAAAAAGCAATACTTCATGCAGTCTTCACAACATTATCATATGATCTGGAAATTTATGGCCGCATGCTGATGACGCCTCTATCCACTTCGATGTGACCAGTAGGAAGGTAGTAATCGTATTTCAAGTCCAGGCACTCCCAAAAACATATCCAGTCTCTTTTTGAATATTATCACGTTATTGGCATTGACAACTAGTCAACTACTACAATTATCAGCAACCCCCTCCCCCATTTCCTGAATGAAAATTTCTTTAATTCAAGCATACAGTGCTGCATGTTGTATTTGATGAATAATGATGCATAGTGGATGATCGCTTCTGGAAACCTTGAAAACTCCATATTGGAATTCTGGCATTATTTTTGCCGATTATAGCTAAATATCTGCCAATCCATTGTCCAATCTGACCATTGCTTAGTTTGCATGACACCAATATGTCCTAATGTCTTTCATCTCTTTGTGCTGAGTAGTTGGGCTATCCCCTGTGGAGAATTTTAGAGTTGGCCCCACCCACTCATTGTTATGCATGCATACACAATGTCCCAAGTATAAAATCCACATTAATGCCTTTTTGAGAAAGCATCTTTGGAAGCTATTAAATTTTGCTATATTTTTTCATGTATCCTACTTATTTCATGAAAAATAACCAAATACAATCATCTACTGACAGTACTGTACTTGCAGTACCAACCAAGTATGACATCAATCCAGTATGCCATACTGTAGTTATCATATTTACAAGCTCAGGACGTGCCACACACACACACAAGTATGTGCATGTACACATACACACCAGACTGTACAGTTCATTCTGCACATTGAAGCATGTTCCCCGCTCAAAAATTTATCATCCCATTTAAGGTCTGTGCATATTATTTAGAATCTCTGTAGATTTTTGGTTATTTCAGGCTATTCACCATACAGAATTAATCACCTGACCACCAAGCAGTTTCATATTCTGATGTTTGTTATTGCTTATGCAATGTGATACTATAAAATGACATTTTGCATAGACTATTTGTTAGATGCTGCTATTAATTGCGATAGATGCCGCATAATAACTTGAATTTTTCTGTACAAAAAATTAGCCAAACAACTTTTTTTTACGCATAGGAAAATTTTGTGCCACATAAAAAGACTTTACACAGTCTGGCATACATGTACACAAACCAACTTGGCTGCATAAATTTGAGCTTCTAGAACAATTAAAACACTAAATATTAACCATAGTATTCAGCATTTTTTGGTCTAATTAAGAGACTTGTCCTTTAACCTCAGTCGAAGATCTCAAATTAGTTGTTTTTGGCTTTGGTACTTTGCTTAGTTTTTATTCATGGTCAGTGGTATGAACTTTATATCTACCTAAATTTAAGCGTTAAAGCGACATCACCCAGACGGGACCACGTAGATCCATCACGACATTTCAAACTCCACTTTGGTTTCATGAAAAAAATTATAACCTTGCCGCCTCTTGCCTGCAACCAGATCCACCTTGGACTGAGCATTTCGAGAACGACTGGCCATTCACACGTTTCACTTCATCATTGTCATTTAATGGCAAATTTCTTAATCTGAACAATAAAGCCTCCAGTCCCACTGAACATGGCGTGGCAATACCAGCTGTCACTGTGATTCAGTTCACTGTGATTTAACTTCAGTTTTGTCTTTCATTGGCAGGAAAAAAACACCAATTTAATTTCTAAGCTCTTGCCATCTTAGCTTGGCTCTGTACTCCACCATGTGCAACAGTTTTACTAACTTTAGTAATAATAGTCTTGTCATTGTTTAGTTTAGTAAGAAAATGGTTAGGACAAGCAATCTCTTTAAAAGACCCTGAAACTTACATTTACGGAGCCAATATTCCAAACAAGCAGACAGTCAAACTTGTACCACTCCCTAAAGTTAAAGACCCTATTATACTTAGACAGGAGTACAACTTCTCAAGTTAAACAACCAGATCTGGCAGGCTATTCCACAACTCCTCCATCTGTGAGTGCAAATTCTTCATAACATCAGACCTACATATCCCCTTCTGAAGCTTGAAATCTTGACCTAGTCTAAGTAATATTACTGCTCCTCAAATTGCAGTAAGAGTAGACATGTATTAAAAATAAAAGTAAAACTCTAACCAACTTCAAATCAATGCCTTTGACTCTATTCTACGTAGCTTACCTAAGTTGGAAGCGACCATCTGTGAGTGTGACTCACCATACGAAGAGCTTTTCGGATGATTCCATCTTTCAATCCTTGTAATGCATTGTAAATTAAAATAGGTGACAGTGATGTATTTGTATTGTTTTATATTGTAATTTTAATAATGAATGGTATGGGGGGAAGAACCGGCTGGTAAACAGTACGACTGACATAGGCTACGTACTAATACCTAACGTCGACTAACGTCGACCTGCACAGATACATGTACTACAGTAACTAGTACTAATACTACTCAGTAGTACTAATACTACTCAGTAGTACTACTAGTACTACTACTAGTAGTACTACTCAGTAGTAGTAGTACTAGTAGTAGTACTACTCAGTAGTAGTAGTACTAGTAGTAGTACTACTCAGTAGTAGTACTACTAGTACTACTACTACTAAGTAGTACTACTAGTACTAGTAGTACTACTACTACTTCAACCCTAGCGTTACCCTAAATTCAAGTTTGTACTATTCACTGTTCGTGCAATTTGCAATGCAAGTAAGTCACAATTTTTACCTGGAACATAAGGCCCACCAAAATCAGCATGGCTAGACATGACACGATATCAGCATGATTCTGGATGATGAATTCATGACTGAGTATTGGTGGGTTCTTGGAGGTTGTTCCGCGTCTCCGAATAGGCATTTTTACGCCGAAAACTGGCACGATCTGTTAATAATAAAAAAAACTTCGTACAAGTTAGGCCTACGCTAACGTATGTTGAACAACGAGCTAGGCCAGTGCGTTACTGTTCTGTACCGTATAACGACACGCAGACGACCATACGGTAACACATGTGCAATGTGTGCAGACGTACAGCCACATGCCCTTGTCTTACTGTGAAACATGCTTATCTGGGCAAACTCACAGCAGTAATCACACGTCACATAATCTTCAGCTGCGGCCCCGCCCACTGTTTGGCCCGCACCGCCTTACGCTCTAATTAAATTTGCATATTCACCCTTTGCTGACTTGAGAACAGAGAAAAACAGTCATGCACCCCACTGACCCAGGTACCTACTTTTTCATTTAAATTTAAAACATAAATGCAAATTTCCGAGGTAGAATTTGCATGCAAAACTTAGCTTGATAAATTTAGATTCAGACTGCACACTTTACTTCTCATTTTCGCAAGTATTCTGGGCAGAAACTAGAGTATCATTGTTGTCCCAATTATAGTCTATTCGTTCTATTTGCTAGTATTTAGTAACTGAATTCTTGTTACGTGTGCAATGTTAGTGTTAGGCCAGTGCTAACGTTAAGTTGGGTTGTATTTGTAATGATGAATATTCTTGAGTACCGCAGAGCGGTACAGACACATGGAGACATGATGCAGGCGTGATAGCAGGTCTTTAAAATATTTGATATAAGGTAATTATGTGGCATTACACTCTCCTAAACTAAAGTAAATGTGTCTCCATCATGTAGTAGTACACTATGTTACTCGATCCAATTGAAATGAGGTTGGGACTGGCCAGCTGGGGAAGTAGACTTAGCTGAAAGTGTAACCTAAACTTAGGTGCGATTGACTGAGTCAATGCATATGCACAAGCATATGCTAGTACTAGTAGTACTACTACTACTATTGTACTAGTAGTAGTAGTACTAAGGGGCGCGCCATGGAGCCAATCACTGCTCGCGTTGGGTTGAGGGGCCCTGGGCCTCAGTGAGCTACTGCCGAGGGGCCACGATGCATGGTCTAGTGCCAGGACGTATCTGACTCCTGTGCAGTCCTGGTACTGGTGGTAGTTACTTGTACGTGTATAGTACCTGACCCATGAGTTGAGTTTGAGGTGTTTGCCAGGTAATATATGCACCCATGTGTCGCACACTATATTGTGAGGGTAGTCTTACACTTAAGTTACAGTTACACATACCCAAAATTTATGTAGATACTAGCCTATTCCCTAACTTATACATACACATGTATGTATCCTGTAATTGAGATGGTCTTACTGTACATGAATCATATACATCAAATATAATGTATGTTGATACTGGCTGCACAAGCCTATCCCATGACTCATGATCATGCATGTATCCTATATATTTGAGGTGGTCTTACATGAAGCATATACCCAGGCGTAAACTATAGTACAAAGAAAGGTTGCAGATATAATGTTGATGGGAAATTACATTCGCTGGTCGAAACTTCTCTCTTAGTAGCTTCAATTCTTCATCACTGAGGTATAAAGTGTTGCAGTCGATTCATTTTTAAATAGTAAAGGATGCAGATTGTGTAAAAACTAACGAGGTTATAACTTACACGTTTGTAATATTAGCATTTTTCCCATTTTTTTGTTGTTGTGGGTTATGACTGTAGCAGACAATTTTTTATATGGGCAGTCTGAATTTATCATCGTTTTGTATTCTCTGTCACAGGTATTGTTTTTACTAGGTCAGCATTTTGTTCCCTCGTTAACTGATCTGCACTAATTATTCAAACCTCTTTAGCTTTATTTTATGTTCATGTTATCATATTTTCTGTTTCTGATCTTTCATTTCATCAAGCCTGTTCTGACCGTCTCCAAAGTGACAACATGACACATTACCATTCCATCTGAATTTTGTTCTACTCCATATCCGAAGATGGCAGCAAAAATCGTTGATCAGATGAAGGAGAAGATGAAATTGGCGGGACAGACGGCTCTTCTCGCCGAAATGATCCCCAAGAGAGAGGCCGCCGCTCCCGAGCTGACCACTGAGATACGCCCTGTTCAAGTGCTAGTTAAGCCTGCGGTAATTCTTCCAAAGGGACCGCAGCAGGACGGCCTCGCGACGGCCAACCTACATTTACCCTTAGCTTTAAGGAAGCAGAGGAGGCCAAATGCAGGGTAGGTATCAAGTTTAGAATATTAAAAGAGAAGATGCAATGTAGGTATCATTATATAGTTGAGACTATTAAAAGAGAAGATGCAGGATGGATATCACATAGATAGTTTAGAATATTAAAAAAGAAGATGCAGGATAGGTATCACATAGATAGTTTAGAATATTAAAAGAGAAGATGGCAGGGTAGGTATCAAGCCTTGACATACATGCTCGCCAACTTGCCATTGGCGACTTGGCATTTGGCAAATGGCGACCGAAAAATACACTATTGTCGCCATATTGGCGAGTGGCTTATTCATGACTCTTTGTTTTTTATTATTATTTTAATCCCTTACATTCGTTATTCTTAATTAATTATTGCTTGGCCTAGCATATTTTAAATCAACGATCGCTACTTACGCACAAGTGAACAAAAGTGCAGACAAAATAGTACTGTAGCACTACTTACTGTATTCTATATTGTAGGCATGCAATGCAATATTACTGTAGGCTATGCTGTATGTACTGTTTTCTTGTAACTATTTTATTAGCTATGGCTGCATCCTGTACATAAAGGTATCAAGCTTAGCGGGCCGGAATCCCCCCTTCAATATATTGCAAACACGTGACATTTCTAGCGGGAGAAAACACAGAGCTACAATGGCTGTTTTGTCACACGTGGCAATGTAATATTATTTTGGACGTAATAGAAAATGTTTGTTTATCAGAACATTGCAATGTACGAAGTAGACGAGTTATATAGGCTACTGTATAACGTAACAGGCTAAAAGTGTCGTAGTTGACCACAATGGGTGCATACAATATGTCTGTACACATGTTACTGGCGGGTTATGAGCCAAAACGATACAACAGTTTTATCGCGCGAAATGTCCGTAACTTTCGCTCCTAATTGCAACATTATTTTGGACCCTACTTTTTTCCTACTCTTCTTCGATCACGCTCAGGCAAAAGTAAATGCAGGATTTAAGCCTACTCGATGGGACCATGCCTATACGGAATAAATACCGAATAAAAGGGGCTTTAACATTATTTAGCTAATTAATTTAAACAATTTGTTACGAAGCAACTCTTGCCGCACAAGTTATGCTTGATATCTTTCATAATTAAGATTAGCACATACTTTAGTTTATTCAATTGGTAATAGTAAGCTTGAATTACCTCTAAATAATTAAAAGTAGGCCTAGTATTTTATACTGTACGTGATAAAAAGTTAAAGCTGCGGCTGTCGTGTTTGGGGTTTCACGAACACCTCCGCCCCCCCCACGAATTATTCCACATAAATTTCGTCAAGGGTAACAATGAATGATGATGATCTGAACGCAGCCGATAATTTATGACCGTTTACATAGGCCTACATGGTTTACAATATCGTTATCGGATTTCGTTCAGAACTGCCATTTGTAATATCGGCCCAACACTATTAAATATGCTAACGTTATCTGAAGCCTAGCCTAACGTTATGCTGTACTGCTAGCTGTAACATTAGGCCTACGTGGGTACAGATACACTTGTCTGTTGTCGCCAATGCATAACGTTATACTAGGCTTAATTTTACAATTTGGCGAGTAGATTTTTAGTCGCGCTCGCCAAGTGGCGACTTGTTTTTAAAATTTATGTCAAGGCCTGGTAGGTATCACATAGTTTAGAATATTAAAGAGAAGATGCATGGTAGGTATCACGTATATAGTTTAGAATATTAAAGAGAAGATGCATGGTAGGTATCACGTATATAGTTTAGAATATTAAAGAGAAGATGCATGGTAGGTATCACGTATGTAGTTTAGAATATTAAAGAGAAGGAATGAAGGATGCATGTAGGTATCACATATATAGTTTAGAATATTAAAGAGAAGATGCAGGGTAGGTATCACATATATAGTTTAGAATATTAAAGAGAAGATGCAGGGTAGGTATCACGTATGTAGTTTAGAATATTAAAGAGAAGATGCAGGGTAGGTATCACATATATAGTTTAGAATATTAAAGAGAAGATGCAGGGTAGGTATCACATATATAGTTTAGAATATTAAAGAGAAGATGCAGGGTAG
>JAODAG010353114.1:2867-20039 GCA_027574785.1 Orphnurgus asper
GCTGCTTTGCAGTGGTGATGAACAGGTTGCTCTCGCTTCCCTCATTCTTTGAGGAAGTGGTCGAATATCGAGGTACACTCACGTCCGTCGGATGGGGATGTTAAATGGCGGCCCCTGGAGCAGGATGGGATGGTTGGGTACATGCTTTGAAAAGGAAATGGTTTCTATATGAGCCTGAGGGGCTACCTAACTTATTACACTAAACAAACTAAACTAATCTGCAATTAGTGACTCAGGTTAGGGCTTCACGCATTCCAAATGCGAATCATAGCTCATGCGAGTCACGACTCGGAAGGGACACTCAAGTTAAATGATGGCTCACCCAATTCAAGATCTGCCTTGGCCTTTAACCAGAAAGGATGGTCCGGATGGACCTGCAGGGAATGGGTCAACGTCTTCGTCACGGCCGAGGTGACGGCAGCGACGGACAACTCCTGAGAGCTGATGACGGAAACACGGATCAGGAGAAATGGAGAATAATTTCAAATTTCATGGTAATTATATTAGACCTAAATATAAGAAGCTTAGGAACTTGGAACTAGCAATTTGGAACATCGTGCCAGGTTCCAATCTGGACACTCAATTTCCCCTGTACCCTGGTTCCCCTGTACCCCCCCAAAAAAACACTGATTGTGAAATCACCCGGTACGCTTAATTTGTTGCGGTATATTTTCGATTTAGGTTTTTTTGGCCTAGCAGTTTGCACTTGTTACATTGAATATTAACGGAACACGAAATTCAATGAAAGTGGAGAGCGCATTTAATGTTAGGAACCATGTTCGGATGGAAACTCATTTAGTGCTGGAAATATTGGAAGAATTAAGACCCTTGTGGGGATGAAGCCCTGTGACACTGTAGTAGGCAGCCATATAATACACTGAGTATGACAGAGACATGATGAGAAGCACCCACGCACCCCATCCGAAAGCCAGTTATTTGGGGCTGATTTCAAATCACTTGTCACTCTGGACCTGCCCCTGAATTATGTACGATATTGCGAGACTAGATTTATCGGAGCGTTGAGCAGACACAATTCCGTGTGAAGCATGGTAAAATTATTTAGTCAGCATCGATGACTGTGAAACTAACTCAATAAAAACTTTTAGGTCGGCAGAAGGATGGATCGCTATTTTTTGTAGATGTAAAATACTCGAATGAATTGGAAGTAATAATGAAGTAATGGTCCAGAGGAAGATTCATATTCTGACGTATCTCAGTAGGCGGAGTTTCTGATCAATGGTGCTTTGGCCCAGTAACCCTTACATATCGACCAACTCATGTCGAGGAGTGTGCTACAGGGTAACTTTTAACATGTAAATTTTATACAGAATACAGAAACTTTATTAAGCGATGCCCCAGTAATCTCCAAACTGTAATGAACAGTGATGCACGGACCCATGCAGATGCTAGCTCTGCCCTTCCTTGGACATGTAATACGTAGATCGAGGTTGAACTGTAAGCTAGGTCTCGCTCTATTGTAATTAAATTATATTATGTCTAGCCCATCGTACGTGGGACTTTTAGCATCCATTTTGCTTGAGGACATTCACTGCTTAGCCTAACAGTCAGGCCTAACTAGAAAGTATGCTAAAATCGGTTGGGCCTACACCACAGTATCACCGTAAGTACTAAGTAGCCTACACTCCTCTGACGTCCAGCTCTGCAATAAGGATTTTTTCAGTGTTACACTAGACGAAATGTCAAGCCTGCCATAAAAATGCCCACTGCATGTTATTTAATCTTCGATATGCCTGGCGGCCACGAAATAATGGAAGGATCATCGGTTTTCTGGGTTCTCAGAAACTTGGTAGTACCCAGAGGCACGGTACTATGATCACCGTCTGTGGGCATCCTTACTTAATGCCTAGTGCTACAGTTGAGCTAGTCGGAGAGCAACATGAAGGTACACATACCAGCAATCTTTTGTCTGGCCTGTTTGCAGACTCGGACGAATGCGTTACTTTGACGTGGCCGCGCGCCTTACCTAGATGCGTGTCTCGGCCAAAAACCAACGTATTCCAACGAGAGGCGGCTGGGTGGGTCGTCCTTGACTACGTTCTGTAGCTTTGTCAAACAAGACAGCAGGACTGCAAGCAAAGTCTTGCTCTGAAGTTGCAAGATGAAACTGAGAACTTCCATTCTGAATTAAAAAAAACCACAATTAGTCAACAAGAGCACCAATGGTGAAAATGTCTTAACAAGTTTATGTTAGTTAAAAAGTGAAAACTGCATGAAGAGAAGATCAAAGGTACTATTAAACTCTAAACTATTAAACATTTTCACAGTGGCATTCAAGACTTAAAAATGCTTTAAATTAAGGTAAAACACCCGAACCATATTCAAAAATTGTTACGCAATGTACAATGTGAAAAATATACAAACACCGCGAATATTTAATGAACATCCGTCTCAAACATCATTCAAATCAATTATGCACATCGTCCTCTACCATTTGTGTTACAAGAAATTTTAAGCTACTTAAGCTCCACCCACTCATGAATATTAATGAGATTGAAACAAATCACGATATGAAAAATAACATTACATTAACATTTACGCATACTCATCATGGCATATCTATGTCCAGTATGATACCGATCCAACATGTCTTTGTTCAGAGTTTGTGTTGATACAAGTAAGCCGTATGTTTGTTTTACAATTTAGACTGATCAAGGACTCCCGATTGTAAGCATAGGGTACTAAGCCTTCAGCATCGTAAATAAGAACAGAAATTAAAACCGTGGTGAAATGTAGGACAGCATTTATGTCATTTCAATTTAAGGGACAATGTAAACGGTATAGCACCAGACTGCTAACCATTTGAATTCTACACGTTTGGTTTGCATCTAACATAACTTTTTAATATTGATATAAGGGGCAGAGGAGAAATATTCAGGAAGAAAGAACACGTTAGTTAAGTAATAACATTTGGCTGAAGAGAAATGTGAGTATGTAAATATGAATACGTTAATAACTTCATATGAAAAAATATTCTGTGAGATTGAACATATTAGTAAATTCATAACATATGGCGGAGGAGAATTATGCAGCAAGTATGAATTCGTTGGAAAATTTTTGCAGCAGCTGAAAAGAATGAACTGGACGAAAAGGCTCTTAAAACAGAAGACGCAACAACGAATCGCTGGCCCTGTGTCTAATACCTTTTCGGACCCGGCATATCACTGGTGTTTCTCTTAATGGGAACCCCCAGAAAATCTCGTTTGGTACGGTCTGTAAACGTCAAGATCTTTGTCAGTGCATCCCAGAGATCGATAGCCGGTTGTTTGCAATGCGAGACATTCGGAAGTGTTCGCGCTACCTCTACCAGTGAATCACAGATCTGGAAAATTACAACATGAAGAGGTTGGTTATTCACAAACCTAAGAACTTAAAAAGTACTGCACATGAAATATTAGCAGAAGTCACTGTTTAATGTCGCTATGATTAATGTCATAATGTTTAATGTCACTGCATGTGTCTAATGTCACTATGTTAATGTTGTTGTGTGTAATGTTCCTATGTTGAACGTCACTGAGGTTCATGTTTCTATGCTAAATGTCACTATGTTTAATGTCACTGTGTTTCATTGCACTGTGTTTAATGTCACTATGTTTAATGTCACTGTGTTTAATGTCACTATGTTTAATGTCTGTGATATTTTGCAAGGACTGGAATATACAATACATTACCAGGCTCTTGAAATACATCACCATTTCAAGGGTAACATTCTTCTCATATGAACGAATGATATGGTCCAGAGATGATGATGATGATTTTCAAAACGCTAATTGTCCTGGCCTTTACTTCCACTCACCTTGAAAGCAGAATCACGAACTCCAACAGTTCTCAGTAACTGCCACTGTTCCATATTCACAATGAATAGTAAGCAAAGTCTTAGGATTGCATCTCTTGGACGAATTTCCCGATCTGTAGAGGCCAAATACATACATTTTATTGCTGAAGAGGGCAAACTGGAAAATTCTATAGTATAATTTGAGGACAATTTATATATTTCAATATCCAGAGGATATATTCTTATTTTTAATTAGCCATTATTAACCCATGGAAATGATTTTTCAGAATAAACTCTTCGAGGTTTAAATGTTAAAAAGCAATTTTTTGGTATAAAATAAATAATCCAAAGAAATGATCGTTGTACTAATTCATTAAAAGAGAGATATACAACGCTACCTAATCCTTACCGTTTTGAACGTAAGCAGAGCAGGCTTGAATCCTCTTGACGATTTCTGCCAGTTTTCCAGCTGCTCCGCTGCCTCCTCTGAAGAGCTCGTAGCTGGTCTCCTGCGCGTGGAGCAGGTCGACGTAGAGCATCTCGTTGACCAGCGCCCTCTGTAGCTTGCTGGAGCATTCCCTCGTCGAGTTATGGGCGGCCTGCAGCAACCTCTTGGCGATCGTAAAATTCTGCAAATACAAATAATAAAAAAAAATCTGATTTAAAGGAGCCATGCTGAAGAAAAGCTTGGCTTTAAAAATGTAAAATTTCGAAGCTAAAATTTTACAAACAGTTAAGTTGGTTAAATTGTTTTACATAATCATGAATAAAACACTTGTTGAAAACTTCAAACCAGGTGGATTTCTTTCTCAGTTTTTAAAGATTCTTAATTTCGAATCAATGCAATTGTTTATTCATCTTCCACCCCAGACATTGTGTATTTCAGTGTCTCCATCTGCTCTGTGAAATGAAGATAAAAAACCATCTTCTTGTTGAACATTTCCATTTGAAGCAAGTGTTGATTACACCTTCACCCAGACGACACCTGTCTGTTTCAGTCCGGACGATGACATCAAGATAAAAAAACCCTTCTCAACTGCAACACATCTCTCTCAGTAAACTGCCACACGACCGTTGGCCGTCGCCAGACCGCTGTTGAATTGCGCCAATTTCCCGCCGGTCTCTGCGTAATTAATTAAGCTAATCAAGTTAACTTGATATTAGTTCCCGACGATTAAACCCTACGTGGCACACGTCGCGAGCGCGCCCGAGCAGCAAAGAGAGAAAGAACGACCCCTCGACCCTTGCCTTGAGTTCCAGGCAGTGCTGGGCCTTGACCAGCAGGAGGGTGATCGCGTCCTGCCGCATCTTGTTCCCGAGCCCGTCGATGATGAACGCGTAGCCTCTGTCGATGTGCCACTGCAACGAGAGAGCAGTTTCCAGAGGTTAGAGGTCCCAGAGGAAGGGGATGGGATATGGGGAGGGGGTTGGCAACATTGGTAAACTATTAAAACTTTTAACGTCAAACGAATAATGCGTGGGGTAAACCATCAATACTGCTATCAACTGTTGCAGACGGTTCCTTTACAAAAGTCAACGATTGAACAAATTCTTGTTACTGAGGGGTTGTTATATTGGTTATGAAGATACTAGATGGAGGGCCGGCTAATTTATTACTAAGTCAAAATCTGCAGATTATTTGGTGATTGGTCATTTCCTGCCAAGAATATGTTATACCGTACGGATCATACCCTATGAGCAGCGATTGTTTTGTTATTGGGAATTAAGGATCAAACGATGGAAATCTTTGGATGTAGTTTTTATTTCAGAGACTTTTTAAGTTATGCGATTGGTGGGTACCGGTACCTATAGGTTACCGGATTTTGCGGAATAAAGTAATTGATAAAAATAACGGAGGCATTGTTTGAACAATGGAAAGAACTAACTACTAATTATGGGAAAGCAATCCCCACAACCACCAAAATCATATGAATAATTCATCGACCGATACATGGTATAATGGAGTTCAATGCAATTTATGGGCAGAAGTTAACTCCATTAAGCAACAGACTAACTTATAACCAAAAACCAGTTACATTTAAGCTGTGAAAATGGAAGAATGTTGCCATCATTTGAAAGCTTTTAATTTAACAATTTAAAGTAACAAAGACAATCTCCTAATGAAAAAATCTCCCAAGAATGTTCTTACCTTGCTGTATGCACTCGCGTACCTCCCGGACGGGGCTACCTTGTGTAACTTCGTCAAGAGGTCGTCCAGCTCCACGGGGTCGTGGGACAAGATGAGGCCGAGGGTCAACTGCCCGAGATGAACGCCGACGTTTTCTGCGCAGGAAAAAAAAGTACTGAATTCGTCTAAACTGAAACAAGCCACTGTTCTATCCATTATTCAAACGATAACCCCAATTACTTCGGTCCTTTCTTTGATTAATTTCTTCCCGCAAAATATGATGGCCAGGCTAGAGGAGTACCCGTGCTCACCAAGAGTAACAAAGAGTTAAAAACTACTTCCAAAATATCGTTTGATCCTACAGAGCTGACACCCATCCAACGAAAGAATCCCTCCTAGATCATAACACCAAAGTCACATCACCAAAAAATCTGTTTTGACTGATTACAACCTCTTTGTAACAAGAATTCAGCTGGCCACGGCTAATTTTGAAAGAGACGGTCTGCAATATAACAGTCGATCCCAAAATTTCTATTCACCCAATCGACAGTTTGACTTTAACAGGTCGATTTTCAGCGTAAGCAATCGACAAACGATTAAATTGATACGATCAATTATTTACAACTACGAAACAAAATGTGAGTGTCACTGAATCTGATACAATGGGCTCAAGTGACCACATATGATGACAATATGATATTGACCCATCTCTGGCAGGTGATTTTGATAAATGATGTCGACAAAATAATTTAAAACAAAGCATGACCCATAAGGGTTGAGGGTTGGAGGTTGGTGGGGGATGAGAAATAACAAATTTGATGTGTCCTTGGTCCATTCTAAGGTTTCATAGCTAGTTGAGACTGGGTCAACTTCACGATGTAAATTAAAGTATATCGCAAGCTAGGATTCCTGCTATAATGTGAGCAGGATGGATAGAATTGATGATAAAACTAAAAATCTACACTCCAACCAAAATTAATTGAATAAATAAATAATAAGTTAAATGAAGGACATTTGTTACCTTGCAGTTGGAGAATTTTGAAAGCACTTCCTGATGGGTGAAGATGGCGACATCGACTCACAATACCTGATCAACACTAATAAATTTTTACCACTGGCACCTTAAAACTTTATTAAAATGAGCAATTTGGCAATGCCCAAATCATCCATTTCCATTATTTTTTTTATTACCACAAAACTCTTTGAAACATCCCGGTGCCATCGATGTACACACTAGATACAAACCTTACCAGCGAAATCCATGTAACAGCAAATGGCAAATATATTTTGATCACAGATACTTGCAAACATAGACCAGACTAAACTAATTAATGTGAGTCATATATAGCAGCATAAAAGTGCCTACCGTGATGGCTGACATGGGACGGTTGGTGCCGTATGACTTGAATCTCCTCGTCTGTCTCCGCTAAGTTGACATCTTCACGATCACGTTGCGTTAAAAACTTCAAAACAGCCGGTGTAACCAGCTGCCGATAATGTTTGTCTGCATGTAGACTCCTGGAAAGAAAACGTGCATTAAATAACGCCAAATGCATCAAAATGGTAAATTGTCCAGTCAAAACCCAAAGCCTAACCACCTGAAAATCACCCGGGAACCAATGAAGCACGTCCCAGAGACCCGCTGGGTAGGAAGCCTCGAACCCCCATTGCTACAATCAGAAAACAATGCCAAAAAACTCCCAACAAGAAAGTTAATACAAAGGGCAAGTGAGGTCACAAGGGTAACAGTTGAATGTCTTCCAATAAAAAAATGAAAACTTCCATTAAAAATCCCGAGGAGAATTATGAAAAACCAAAGGAATTGCAAAATGTAACCTTTCGGTATATCTTAATTTAAACATGTAACATGCTACTGACATTTTCGATCACTTACTATTACTCTCGTAGTTGCTTCAACAGCAAATTCCACTATCATGAAACTGAGAAAGTTTGTTACAAGTTTCCTTCATTCCCTACATAGTCATGCAGAGACACAAAATCTAAGAATTTCCAACAACTTACCACAAAAAAGAGGAGACCCGAGGTTTGTCTGCTGGAGGCAGTTGGAACACAATTCTTTCAAGAAACTGTGAATAGAAACCAAATAAAACGATGGTACTTGTTGTTTCATGCAGCCATATTCACATCCCTAGACTAGCTATCCATGAATTAAAGCTTCATGTATGAAACATTCTAACATCCCTTGATACAAGGTTACAATTAGTATGGTAATACTAAAAGCCCATGAAAGATTCTAACTCCCTTGATACCTGGTTACCATTAGCATGGTAATAATAACAGTAGTCTCACTTCATGTATGAAACTATACTCACATCCTTGATTCCTGGTTACTCAGCATGATAACAATAATAGCACCACTTCATGTATGAAACTATATACTCACATCCCTAGATTCCTGGTTGCTTTACATGGCAATAATACTAACCCAACTTTGCATGATAACAATAACAGATTCAGTTCACATACTATGAACCATTCTAACATCCTTAGATTCCTGGTTGCTCTGCGCGATAACAGTAAAAGCCCCGCTTTCGGAAGGAAATATACTCGCATTCCTATATTCTTCCTTCATGCACGAAACTATACTCACAATCCCAGATCCCTCCAGCTGTTTGACAGGGATGCTCTGAAGGCCATTCCAGACGGACGAGCTAACGGGTCGGCCCTCTGCGACCTGCCGAAGAGCATTGCAGAGGCATATCTGGAGGACCTCGGGCAGACTCAGAGCACCGGAGGAGAGGGCCTCCTGGAGCACCATGTCTCGCAGTTGACATGGTATCTCTCTTTTGATGTTATCTTCAAGGAGCACGCCCACCACTCCCTGGGGAGAAAGCAGCATACGAACCATAATGAGAGAGGTTCATTCATTCATGTGCCTTTGGTGTTTTCATGGTTTTTTGCACATTCACAGCAGAGGTTAATATCAACGAGATGACAGAGCACCGGAAAGGGACGGGTTGGGAATATTCTGGTCCCAACATATGAGTCATGCGTCCTAGGCGAAGAAGCCTAAAAAACACCCACTAACGACTAAACACCCACTAACGACTAAACACTCCCGAAGGAAGTCGGCAGTGGTGGTCGGGTTAGTCTTGTGGAGATATCAGGACGACTCATAAACCATGGCGTGGAACTAATTGAAAACCGCGGTCTAACAAGCTGTGGAAGAGCTGTGCATCAACACGAAACAACATGAAATCAATCTAAGAATTACACAAAGCAACGTAGACCGAGGTGCATGAACGAAATGATATTCTTTTTACCACCCCCAAAAGATAACTGATTCTTGGCACAAAATTGAGGCCACGAAGTAAGATGAAAATCCTTCCAAATAAAGGTTCCTTTAAGGAAAAGTATAAATCCATATAAAATCCAAAGGGGGGGGGGGAATTTCCCTGAGTACACATGCCCAGAATAGCGCTCAAGCTCATAAGACTGTTACGATAGTTGACATCATCGGAGCGTGGCATAATGGAAGTAGCACAACGGCTTATTTATATTTAGATATAAGTTTCCGAGTATGGGATGCTGCACTGGACGGTGTGAGCAAGTAGTAAGAGGTGGATAAGTAGACTGCCGTACAAATTAATCTTTCCATGAACCCCACATGTTGGAAAAAAAAATATTTAACGATATAATTTACCTATTAAGCACAGTGTGGTAGGCTATAGCCTATACGAAGCAGCTACCGCACAAGGAAAAACTGCTAACATATTAAAACCTCCCCACCCCCTCAAAAAAGGATACCTCTATGCTCACAATTCCTATTCCAACTTTGTGTCCCAGTGTCTCAGACGGACACATTTGGTGATCGCAGTTCCCAATATGTGGTATATTTTGCTTATGCCCTTTGCCTTTGCTTGTGGAAGTCGATTCCTTCCAGTTCATTTCAGAACACGAGACTCACTTAAACAGTTTAATAAACGTGGTAACAATCATTTAAAATTTTTTTTGCAAATGTTTTGGACACCCTTGTATTTGCTTTGTTTACACTGCACCACCTGTAAAAGCACTTTGAGGTACAGTACCTCTCGGTTGGATTCCGTGCTATATTTATTATTATGTCACAGATGTACTAGGTAAAAGTTTTCTGAGCATGGGATGCTACCTTAGCAAATGTAAGCAAATTAGTTAGAGATGGATGGTTAAATTATTGAAATACTTTACCCAGGAAAGAAACCCAAGGAAAATAGCGAGCACTCTTAACGACGGCGCGCCGAGCGATGTAAAAGGTAAAAATTGTAAGGACGACATGAAGGCACATGTGGCTCAAATCAGCAAGGACGCATCGGTTAAAAAATTCGTCCAAGGAAAAAAAAGACGATAGGTCATGCTCAGAAAATTCCCCGAGGAAGGTGTCACAAGCACACTCGATGTGAAACTGGGGCCGGGCGGTACGAGTGCCCGCTCCGCGGCCCATAGGTCGCTGGTCGGATCGCCCAGGCACGACTTGTTCAGCACGGCAGGGTGCTGACGAGTTTTTCGTCAACGTCGTTGATGGATTTCGTGGGTTTTGCAATAACTTAGCTCGGAACAACAGCAGCAGCAGCTAAGTGGTGACTAGCAGGATTGCTCTCGCATCCCCTAAGTCTTTGAGAACAGGGTCGAAGATCGAGGTACCGGCGTCTGTCGGATAGGGACGGAATGCCGGGAGCAGGATAAGATGGATATGTTTACATGCCTGCCTCGTAAACCTTTTGACATTGGCCGATGAGAGATGCCGGTGTTCATCCACGGTTGGCACGAAACAGGGTTTCATTATGAGCCTCCGAGGCTTCCTTATGAGGCTCCCTAATTACTCTACTAAGCAAAACAACTATTAATCCAATTATGACACTGAAGTAGTGTACAACCCCCATCAATCAAAACTTTCCCACTCATGTTGCATTTCTTCCGAAAGTAAATGAAATAAAATAACAAATTGCAGATGAAAACTAAATTTCTATAAATATGTCAATAATTGTTACCTTATAGCCATTTTTCTGGTATGTCAGTAACCTTGAAGCCAGTACGTCTGATGACGACGTGGGTTGGCTCTCAGAAGATTTGGCCAAGCTGCTGCACGACTCAAGGTATCCGATTAAAGCTCTTTTGTCAAGAGATTCACAGAATTTAGATTCCTTAACCTAGGAGGTAAATGGACAGAAGGACAGTCCGATTTAGAACGGGAGAACAGCAGGATATAGAAGGATGGATGGGATATCTGCTGGGCTCGATATAGAAGGAAGGACATAGAAAGGTAAGACATATGGATATAGTAAGGTAAGACATGGATATAGAAAGGTAAGACAGATGGATATAGCAAGGTAAGACATATGAATATAGAAAGGCAAGACATATGAATATAGAAAGGTAAGACAGATGGATATAGAAAGATAAGACAGATGGATATAGAAAGGAAAGACAGATGGATACAGAAAGGTAAGACAGATGGATACAGAACGGTAAGACAGATTGATATAGCATGGTAAGACATTAGGTTAATGGTATCATGGAATAAGAAAATACCCTGTTTAACCCTCTCCCAGATTCTCCTGCGTTTTGGCAGTAAACCTTTATTCAAGTGATCCGAGAGTAGTAACAAATGCATATTGACTGCTTCACGTGGAGCTCGATATGGTGCTGCTCACCCTGATATTTGGCTAGTAAAATGTGACATGGCGGTCATGACGTAATTAAACAAACTATGGTAGCCATGTCGTCGCATTTGACAACTACAGCCCGATCGTACGCCGACAGCCCGTGCTATGAAGCCATGTAGACTACATATATGAACAGGCACTGTGTTAACGGGCTAATTGCAACGTTGTAAATTTGTTCCTACTGATTAACAGAAATAATAAAATACCTCCATTAGAAAAGCGTGCGTTTTCTGGAACATTTCGGCCGCTTTCTGGTGTGTCTTCTCGTGGAAATAGAACAAACCGAGGTCAAAGCAGACCAGACAGAGAATTTCTGATTTGCTGATTTTAGCTGTCAGGACACCGGTCATCTCGTGGTCACCAAATGCTGGTCCATCAGGAAAGAAATCAAAATCTGGGATGAAGATATCTCGGTCTAAATTCAAGACAAACTCCAAGAAACTGACGCATTCTTTCAAAGTGCTGTATCTTTGTACCTGTCATGAAAATGATAAACATTAAAACAGTAGAAAATAACAATCATCAACTCAGTAGAAAATAGCAAATGTAGAAACAGTACAAAATAACAATTATCAACTCAGTAGAATAGCAAATGTAGAAACAGTAGAAAATGATACACAAAAAGAGAAGAAAATAAAAACAGTAGAAAAAAATCACAAACATAAAAAACAGTAGAAAATAAAAAATATAAAACAGTAGAAAATAAAAAATATAAAACAGAACAAAATAAAATATCACAAACAGTAGAAAAAAGGAAAACAAAAATGCTAGAAAATAACAAAAACCTAACAACAGTAGAAAATAACAAAACCACCCAAAACGGCAGAAAATAACAAAAACCTAAAAACAGTAGAAAATAACAAACAAACTAAAGGTAATTCCCTTCAAAAGGTCTATCATGTTTTATTTTCACATATCACAATACATGCAGCACTACCATATTACTTACACACGATACTTGCACTGTATACCTACACACAGTACCTTAATACACACAAAACATACATACAGTACTAAACATTCACTGTACACTTACACACTGGCAGAACATTCACACAGTACTTAATATGCAGTGCATGAATATTGCTTACACGCTGTACTTACGGTTTTCAGAACCATTTCATTGACACCGGCAACATTAAAAGTGTTCCTGAAAGGGATATGGAAAGGAACATTTTACGGTGCAAATTTTGCTTGGCCAACAGTGAAAATACATGACCCTCCTGGTATAGGCTAGCTGACTGTTAGATTGAGTATATATAACCAGACTAGTATAAAATAAATTGTGGTTGTCATGAGCAAGTAACAAAGTAAATAAACCTAGTAATACAAGCATAAAATGACTGCCTGCCTCACACTGTGAATGCTACAGATTTATTTATTGTGGGGGTGAAGATAGTGTCTTTGCAGCTAAGCTTTAACAGAGTGGCATGAGCCCTGAAAAGAGGACATATTTCTGTACCATTCAAGTAAGGGACGTTTGTGAAAGGGGAAGGCTCCACTTTCACAATGGTCTAATTCCAACAGATACATCCCTTCAAGGTATAACTAATGATATGAAGGCCATGCGACAAGCATGACCAAAATTTACTGGCCAAGCCACCACTTGCCGTATACTTTAACAATAAACAGCTGCTCTAATCTGTCACGCTGATACTTGCGCTTAGTTATATGTGGCACGCATGCACCGTAGCACTGTAGTGAGGGACGAAACGCGGGGTCAGAGTTAGACATGACGAGGCCCTAAGCTATAGGAAGTTATGTAGGGGCAATCATTAATAAAGGGGTTTACTCAATGGACTAACAATTAACATGAGGATATCGCAGGATAATTTCAAGACGCAAATTGCTAAAAAAAACAATCGGTACAAACGGTAGTTCATAGGATTTTTACTGTACTACCAAGGGGGCTACTCGATAATTTGGCGAGTAGAGTATAGTATACTTCTTGGTTTTGGCTTTTACGGGCCAGTAGCAGGCTGGCAATCGTAATTGTCGAGACCGGATGGAAAGCATGCACGTTTGGATCGCTTTATTTTGATTGAAAACAGCAGGATTTTCTGTCCTCTCCTTTAATTTATCCATTTAACCATACGTGTCCGTATTCTAACGTGGTAGAATACGGTTCGTTAAACCTTATGCACCCGAGCAGTCTGTATACGGACCGCATAACTTCTCATGAGCTGCCTGACATGACCAGCAAGAAAGGCATTTCGAATTTCTAGCACTCCGATGACCAGATATATGCCATAGCGGCTACGATGTCATCTAACAACTACGGAAGACGCCTGCGGCCGTCTGATTTGAAAATTACAGCCTGAGCTTTGTAGTCCTGGAGGCTACACGCATGAACAGGTTTACGATGGCCACTCGCACACTCTTTGGATTGCTGGGCGTTGAAGGGTTTAACTATCATAACAACATTACTCTGCTTTATGCAGATCAAATATTTGTCATCTTACCCTGGTAATTGCTGGAGGGGAGCTTTTGGGTGTTTGCTCGGTAAGGCACTTTCAATGTATGTTTGGATGCTCCTGGTAGGAGAAAATTAGCAAAGTCACAACTTGAAATGTATATCAATTAATTGATCGATCGATCGTCGATTAATTAATACATCAAACATCAGATGATGAGAGAAGTTATTGCATTAGCTTTAATAATCAGTGAAACCATTAAAGAAGACAAATTTTTCAGTAAAAGAAATTGTCAAATTGGCTTCAACTGTTTCTATGTTATAACATAGTACAGTATATGGTTTACACTCAGTCTAACCTCACAATGATATGTGATGGATGCAAATGGAGCATTACCCCTATTTCCAACTTTGTTTGGCAGGGATTTCTAACTTTGAATTGGAAACTGTTGGAACAAAAAGTTGGAAACTGTCGAAACTGGTCGGATACTGCGATATTTCACATGGTCGGACAGTTAGAGTTTTTGGATAGTTATTGTTTGAGAGTTATTTGATCAGGTGCATTGTTTTTTGGGGGGTTTGTTATTTTCCTTCTGTAACTTCAGGATAGTAAACATTTTCCTGTCAATGTTATGTCTTCTGGGCATATTAGTAGTCATAAGATGCTTCAAATAGTTCCCAGACTGACAAATCAAACAAACAACTTAAACTCACCATCTGTTGTAGGTGACCAGAGCGAACAAAATAGGATCCGGTAACCCGCATATGGTACTGCTCACTGTTTGGATACTAAAGTTTTGTGGCGACACATGCTCCACGAAATCCTTCAGTATCTTGTGTACCATATATAACGGAAGGCTGGGAAGAAGAAAATATATATGCACATGTGGTCACAAATGTTTGTGCCTGCATATCGGATCTGCATGCCGTATCAGCATTCCTTATCCGTACTAATGGAATCCTAGATGTACTAATGGAATCCTGGCTGTACTATATGTAATCCTAGCTATACTAAGAAATCCTAGCTTTATTCATGGAATCCTAGCTATGCTGAAAGAATCCTAGCTGTACTAATGGAATCCTAGCTTCGGGCGATTTCATAGAAGACAAGAAGAACATCAAGCACCGACAAATTTAGAACAAGTTACAACCAGCGTCAGCCCTGAGAGCTCTGGCATTTGATAAACAAACTTACTTCTGCTTTAATGTTGTGAGGTCCCAATTCAGATGAGCTGCCACTTTAAGGGCCATCAGATTCAAAGATAGTGTCTTCCATTCCTGTTCTGGAGTCTCTTGTGTCCCGAGAGATCGAATTGCTTGGTCGACAAACTGCTCCAGCAGCTCAAGAGCAGATGGATCTGAAATATGGAAACATTTAACATTATATTTTAAGGGGGCCAAGAAAATTCTAGGGGAACGTTGGCATGGGGAGCATGGGAGTGGAATCTTCACTAGTATTTGCATAGGGTCCACGTTTATACACAAACCTCCAAAGCTAGGCCATTGTTTCCACTATGCAACGAATTTCTCCAAGAACTGGTACGAAAAGTACCACAATCTCGCGCGGTCACAAATGTTCATATATATTCACTAAATTAACCACAGTGAGGGTCTACCACACATTACATCTGCGACCTTTTCTGAGGTGGTTTCATTTGCTGGTAGAAATAGGGGCAATAAATCTCGAAGAAATTGACTTGAGACCTAGTCTTATGTCATGATCCTCTACTGCATGATGAAGCAATCCCAGTTACAAATATTTCTGTACAGCGTTAAAAAACTAATAAGCATCTTCAGCAAGTTGCTATGAAGATTTGGAAATTTTTCAACTGTTATTCTGAGATTCCTGTTTGTTCGATTCCACATTGTCTCCCAGTTTCATATTGGGACGGTGTAGTTACCAGTAAGCCACCAATGTTGCAATATAATTGTTAATCCCGAGATAAGACTGAACTGTTGTTAAAGGTCATGTAGCAAACCTTCGCACAGGATACTGCAGCAACAGAAAATGAGACTAGCTCAGCACATGAAGGAGGTAAACAGTCAAAGAAGAGGTCAATGTGAGGAAATAGTATGTAGTGAACAAGAGAGTGACATTCAAAATTGCAATAAGTGTTTCGCACAGAAGACATACTTAATCTAGTAATACTACTATTCTGCTCTATACTGTACTAGTACCGTAGTAGTACTACTACTAGTAGTAACTATACTCAGTAGTTGTGTACACAGTATTTCATGCGGCTAGCCTAGCCACATACTGTACTATATTTCGCAGAACTAGCCCAAATCGTGCATCAAAGATTTACATGGTTGAGCTGAAACTCAAGTCATTAGTTATAAAATTAACTAGAGCAATACCTTGCTTTTCTACAGCCAAGTGATTCTTTAAGAGTGTATTATCTAGAAGAAACTCAAACCACATCAATTTTTCTTCGCTGTGGCTGTCATTTGGCACTGTTTGTGATTCGGACAGTGAATCCATGGCGGTACAGCAAAAGGGAGCACAGTAACGTTACAAGTATTATACTATTAACATGTGTGTGTTGTAGCATACGTTGTTTCATAGCGCAGGCGCGGCCCGGGCTGTAATTTTCAAATCCGAATGACAGACTTGTCTACCGTAGTTTTGTTGACGACGTCATTTCCGCCGTGGCACATTCGCGAGTCGGAGAGCTAAACAATCTGGATAAGCAGCGCTGTGACGAGCTCCGCGTACACCAGTAAAGACGTGTTAGTCAGTGGTCAGTCGCCAGGTCGCTTGAATAAAATGATTGTTTAAAACGCATAAGAAGCTCGAAGAGGGTTAGGCATACACCTTCAAGGTCTGTGATTAAATCGATTCACCCTGGATTCAAGACAAGAGAGTGTCAATCATGAGTTTGGCTAGGCTGAGTAGGTTATCGTCTTGTAGTCTCATGCTTTCTTCCTTGGTTGGCCAGTAGGCGGCGGTAATAGGGGTGTGGCGTACTGGTCAAAATGGAGTCGACGTCGCGCGCTCCAAATGAGGGAAGCTTTCGTACCCGTTTCCTTGGTACCAACTGATACTCAACCCGGGCCTATGCGGTACTCTGCCCACCTTTACACTGTCATTCCGCCGGGGGTCCCTGTAGGGGTACAGATAATCCCATCGTAGAGCAGAGAGGGATGGAGTATCGTCAAATCAGTTGTTATGCTC
>JAODAG010353332.1:0-20032 GCA_027574785.1 Orphnurgus asper
GTGCATATTTTGCCCCGCCATATCCATTGCAGATTAATTGAGACGAACCAACCTGTGATGGTGACAACAATGTGACTATAACTTTCAGCTACATTAGTTGAAAATGAAATCCAGCATAATACTAAAGCAGTAGTTTTTCAACCACCCCTCCCCCCCGTTGCTTGTTTGGCAAGCTCTCTGGGTAATCTCATGCATACAGCACAATGTTACAAGTGTGAATAACATACCCTGAAATCTAGAACTCACCTCGCTGCTGCTCTTAAGCTCCAAGTTACCTTGTTGATAGCAGGCTGGCACAGAGCCCATAAACATGGCGGAAGAATATGATATCAAAATAGCTCCTCCTGATAAATTATCGAGACCCGCGCTGCTTACAGTGAGTACCATTACGGATGAACAAGCGAGGGATATCATCATGAATCAGTGGAATTGTCTGAGAGACGGTATAATTCAAAACCAGGCTTAATACTTGGACATGCCATGTATGCCTTTTTAATCATACATATTGGGAACACACTTCAGTTCCTTGATAATATAGGCCTATACTTTAAATTACTAAAAAAACGTGACAGGTACGGCTCCTCGTTGCAGTATTTCTGTTGGTTTGTTCTCCTTTGCGGTAATTCCACTTTACTCACTACGATCAATAAACATAGCCCCCTCCTTACCAGTTCCTGGCTGGTAACTTCTACCTAGACTGGGTGAGCCAGGGAACCATAATTGCCTGGGAGGTGGAGGTTATGTAAGCTATAATTATCCAACATCATTAAGTCAAGAATGAAGCTCCAAGGTTTAGGTTAAAGTAGAGTACAAGGCTTTGGAAGCCTATATAGCTCTCAAGCTCATAATTATAACCCCTGTCCTAATGATGGTGAAGACATGCATATGCTACTGTTGTGAGGTTAAGGAAAGAGAAGCAGGGAGATGAAACAGGACCCAGAGAGATGAAACATGACCCAGAAAGATGAAGCAGGACTCAGAAAGTGAAGCAGGACCCAGAGAGATGAAACAGGACCCAGAGAGATGAGCTAAGACTCAGAGAGACGAAGCAGGACCCAGAAAGATGAAACGGGACCCAGAGAGATGAGCTAAGACTCAGAGAGATGAAGCAGGACCCAGAGATATGAAGCCAGACCCAGAAAGCCAGCATTTACTCATAGCAACCAGACAATACACTGCCTCTCTGTACAAAAGCACATTTCAGTTACCTGGTATGGAGACGTACATACTGCACATATATATATGTCTACGGTAACCGTAACCAGACCATGCGAGTCTCGTAACATCTACCAGCAATATTCCCTGGCCTGTCGTTTAAAACATGAATTTAAGCAAGAAAGCTGTAAATTATCTGGCATGCAGAAATGCCTGGATTTTCTGGGGCGAGGGCCTGTCAGAATATGCCGGTAAACTCTACCGCTTTTTGGAGTTCGGCGTGTGGCGCATGCATAAATGCAATCAATTTTCAACAAGTTCTATATGAGATCTTTTCACGGTGACCTAGATTTTGAACCAATTTTTAAGAGTCCAGTCCAGGAGCACCTGAGGCCGAGGTTTCAAGCTACAGATGTATATAGGTTAGATGTTGGGAAGAATTTCTTCTCCCAGAGAGTTGTGGATGAGTGGAATAATCTGCCTGATTCAATTTTAGTGTCAAATGCCTTTAAGAATCCTCTTGACAAGCACTTCTTCCTGGGTTATTGAGGTCTGGATTCTTGTGGTTTAAGTCCTTGGCTTTCAGGGTCTCTTTACGAGGACACTTGTCCTTGCTGACCCTTTTCTTCATAAAACTGAGCTAATTGGCACTGGTTATGACAATAAATCCTACTGTAAGCTAGAGTTTTTGCAGATCTCTGACATGCATGTATCAATAGGAGTGAAGAACAGAGAGACATGGAATATTATATACTATACAATACATCTATTGTCAACTGTACTATCCTACATATTGTCAACTATAACAACGATAGTCAACTAAGCAAGAAACCAAACAGGTCACTCGTTAAGATTATGCATCAATAATAGGTGTAAAATTCATACAAAATACTTTAGCTTCATTGTAGAAATATAGGATATAATATATATATATCTCCTTTTCTCCTGGAGTAATTTAACGTAGACCTCGAAGGAAACTTGCCATGCTGCATGTAGATCATAATTATATCACCAGGAAGTTACTGAGCTTATCATGGGCAGCAGCACACTGATGTAACCTGATCTACCAAGCAGCTAGGTAGCCTAAACATCTTATACCTTCCGGAGTCAGAGATACCCTCAACAGCATTATTTATAAATGTTAACTATAAGCTCTGAGGTGATGTCCACTTGAGTCGTCCAAGTGTTTACGATCATATGCAGCTTGGGGGGGGGGGGTGTGTCAGTGATGCGGGCACAGTGCAATTAACGTAGCACAATCGAAAAAGCTAACATTAACGGTAGCGGAAATCATGAACGCAAAAAACATTCCGAAATGTTATGAAAGGACGTTCAAAAACCCAAACGACCATAATAAAAGTTGAGGTTCATAATCATGTTTTTATAAATACAGAATATCGGTAATATATAGATGGCCGATTATGAGATTGAATGATCGGTACGATACGATTGTTTTAGAACCAGCTATAAACTCAATTTCGTCCGTTGTCATATAAACCAAATAAACGGGTAGAACGCAGAAATTCCAAGCGATCATAGGTTTGCTTTCCCGTAGAGGAATATGCTGTCTCCAAACCACGATTGTTTGCAATCATCCCCACCAATAAGAAAACCGCAATCCTCCTACGATCTGCAAACGATCCAATCTAATTGCGCTGATTATAATCTCTAAACTATAGAATCGTTAACAACGATGAAAAAGCAAGCAGTTGGTTGTTTGCTTTGACGAATTTAAATTGCAGAGAAAAAAAAAATGGCCTGTGGTCTTTAAAATGTAATTAGGCGAGTGCACGAACAGCCGGGACGTCTCGTTACGGTTAGTTTACATGTGTACGTTCTTGTCAGATCCTTACGAAGTATTGCCATGCAGGCTTCCAGTAGAATAAGGATAAATTTGCCTAGTTTCTTCCACCAATCATTCTCTTTGATGGGAGGGAGCTAATGAATACTGACGCTGAGGATGTCCAAACTGCACGGGATGTTCAAGGACTCTGCAGTGAGTGTATCAATAACGAGATATTGTTACTAGGATTCATGATTTTTTTCAATTGGCCTCACAATAATCGTACAAGGGGTCATATGGTCTTAAGCTTCGTAAGGATTTTTCCAGGTTAGATAGATAGCAGCAGAAAGTTCTTCTTTTCACATAGAGTGGTAGATGAGTGGAATGACTTGTCTGAGTCATTGGTATATGCTAGTAGTGTCAATGCCTTCAAGAATGGTATTGATGATCATTTTGCTGATAATTGGTAGAAATTTAGGGTTTTTGTGGTTCAGGATCCTTTATGAGGACATTGTACTTTATCTATATATGTACATACACTATATTTGAAGTGGTTTTACATGAATTACCTTCAGCAAGTCTAGACTTACATGAAAAACACTTTGTTGGTTGCTACAGCAGAGAGCTACAGCTATAATGGCAGCTCCAGGGTTACATCTCTACCACTACCAGAGAGCATGTATGAGAAGGAAAGGTCCCTAAATTATGAAAGATCAGGGGGGGAGGGAGTGCCTTTTCCCATCCCTATAACCACCGTACAAGATAACTTGGGTTAACAACACAGTCCATCCATGAGTATATATCGCCACCCTCAGCCTGACCTTCACAATCAAGATTAAAATACAGCTTCAAACACACACACACACACACACTGACAGTTAATTATAGGGCTACAGAATTTGCGAAGGGCGCTATAGTCTGGACAGGACAGGGTGAATTATGCGTCTTTAATGACCACTAGATGGCCGAGGGTGTGTGTCAAAACACCAAACGCTAATATACTACAGTACGCTGTACGCTATAATTAAGTCCTGTACAATCGTAAGGGTTAGTCCAAATTTTGTTCGCTTTTTTATTCCATCCAAAATGCATAGGATGCAGGACAAGTAAAACGAAACCAAGTTCCTGTGGCCCAAAGGTCTAGGAATAGCAAAGGAAAATTAAGTACAATAGTATACAATTGGTTCAACTGAAGTTGTTAACCTGTGAGCGATATACTCCAGAGTAACAATTAAAAAAAGGCAGAAATAATCCTTGAAGAGAGGCGAATAAAGTGTTCTTTGTATTTGTTTATACTCAGTCCTTACCCTGCTATTTGTTAGCAAAAAAGGAGGTGCAACATTCCTGGAAAATATCACCACAAAGTATGTGTATGTACAGTATGCCCTACATATTATAATACAGGTCGTCTGTACATGATCTTTTCGCTGCACATTGCAGATACAGGACTATAAATCACGAGGCGTTGTCTATACCCACATACCTTTGCATGTGGTTTTAAACTTGATGCAAAGAAGTCACCAGCAGAAATCTACCAGCAAATCAGGAAAGTAGTCATTTGTTTACGAGTTCCTTTGTTTTGTTTTTTTTGGGGGGAGGGGAGGTATTATATGTATTAGAATTGGCAAGGACAGGGAACACAAGCAAAACAAAGGAAACTAGCATAACAAGCCATACTGTATGTATAGACTAGAATATGATTTGTAGGTCCCATGTTGGGCAATGTGTACTGTGAGACCACTAAAATATACATACTGTACATGAGTATGATGTCTAAGTTATTGGTTAGGCTAGTAGATTATCCACACATACAGTACACATGTACATGAATGCATGGGTACACATGTACTTAGACCACAGTAGATACAAGGGTAAATGATACGTTACCTCGTGTCGTTGATCACCGCGGTGATCGTCGCGCCGATGTCGTCTACGGTCATGGACCAGAAGTCCAGCGACTGGCCGATGCCCCGACCGATGACCCGGCTGGCCACGTCCGGCTGGTCCCAGGCGAACGGGATGGCTATGATGGGCACGCTGTGGAAGAGGGCTTCGTAGAGGCCGTTGACCCCGCTCTGGTAGAGCAGCAACTTGCAGTTCGGGTGGCCTGAAGAAATATCAATTATATATATATATATATATATATTAATTCTGTTAATATCCGACTTTGACAAGAGCGTATGTGTCAAGAATATTCCCACAGAGGGAACCACTCGCGAAAGGAGAAAGAAAACTCAAATCCCATCCCCACCAAGAGAACATAATGTGGATAGTTTCCCCGATTAGCTACGGTCGAGAGAATTAACTACAAACAATATATCGCAGACTTTTAACCACCCCTATGACGGTATGTCTACTCTAAGGAAAACCTGCTACCATGCACATTAGGACCGCAGTGATCGTACCCAACGGAAAACCGCCAATAGTTAATGGTTTGGAGGTTTACTGGCTATAGGGAGTATTATACTTACCGGGCCATCTCTTACGTCTACTAGTGTAACCCCCTAAGTCAGAGACATTGACCTATGCTGCCTTTATGATCGACATACACCCTTGAGTGGTTCATGCCAGCGAAGAAGGTGATCCACAAAAATTAGCAAAGACTCCATCCAAATTTAAAGGTTCCATAAGGAAGAATATTAATCCATGGAACCATCTCCAGTGAGGAGAATTACAGGGCAAGATCAGCTCTCAGTGCGTTCGGTAGAAGATGTGAAGTTTGTAGGGGATATGACATCACAATGGCGGAGTAAGAGGTCATAGGTGAGTTTGGATGCTATGCTACTGTAGGTAAGAAACGGCTAAGTATAGACCACTGTAAAATCACCCACCCCCCCCGCCCCCATCACCCAAAAATAAACTAACCTAAAAGATCGTTCTGCGGTAGCCACTTCATCGCCATGACGTTATCCGGTAAGACCACATCTTTGTCCGTGGTGAGCTGCCAGAAGACTTTCTGAGGAAGCTTGGAGAATGCTTCCGCAAACTGGGCGTTCATCTCCTGCTTCAGGTTCACCACGTACGTGCCGAGGGAGAAGACGATAAAGCCGTCTTCGCCGGCGCTGTCCGCAAATTCCAGCAGTTCCTGGAAGGAAGACGACAAGGGGGCGTCAGAATTTCGGGGTAGCCGATTGTGGATCCAGGGGACACAAGATGCATGTCCCCTCAATCCCCCCCCCACCCTAGTTTTAGACAGATTACTCTAAGTTGGCATCATTTTCTGACTTTGTTGACTTGCATGTGCCCCACCAGTGAATAGAGGAGATTATACAGTAGTGCTTACTATTAATTAGTGTCCGGCCACCCCTGGATACCGGTGCTACTGCCATTGTAGAATTTACAAAGTTGTACCTTTCTTTATCTATTCTTCCAATGAATATCAACCTCAAATAAAACCCTTTTCAATCGATATATACAATATTCAGAAAGCTGCACGAAAATACAACATTTTTTATGAATTTTTTTGAAACTGTAGATGTATATATACTGTAACTTTGGCTGGTTTCCAAGAAATTATCCTACTCAATTGCATTTCACCGGCATACAATCCGTGTAGTTACGTCACAGCAATGTAGACGTGACGATTACTGGCAGGAGATTGTGATTTGGCAGAAAATATGTACCAAGTGCTTTTCTGAATGATTTTTATTTTTTTAATTTAAACCGAATTTAAACAGCCGGGCCGGGATGACGTGAACAAGTGTGAAACAAATCTATATTTCAGTAAGATGGTCACGTACGTGGCTGTGAACATGACCGCATGAAGATATAATCGTAGTCTGGTCAATGTCGTTAATAACTAGTTTATATAATGTCGGTTGTGGATCGATGTGGGGAACACATTAGATGCATGGCCACGTGTTGTGAACTTGACCGTACGTATGAAGTTTTAATAGGCCTAATCGTAGTCTGATCAATATCACAAATTTCAATATCAGTCAATATCCCTTTTTATACTTTTTTGTAGAACTTTTTTGGCAGTGAGGTAAATTCGAGGTAAATTTATAACCATTCATCGTATACCACTGATCTGATACCCACCCATATACTGTACATGTGTAACTGCTTTGTTTTCCCACATCATATTATTTAACTATCCATGGGTTTGCCCAAAATCATTGGCAATTAAAAAGTACAGTACTTTACAAAAATTCAAATATCATATACTGGTAGTACTATACTACTACTATACAGCATTTTAGGTTTTTACAAAAAGGAAGAGAGTTGTGTGTGCTTTTTTTTCAATTTCTGGTGGAGCTATGACATCATCATGTATGTCAGACCTGCAAGCAGTACTGGTATAACTCATGTCATTTGTTGTACAAATCAGGGTCAGCAGGCAACCCCTCTGTGTTAAAGATGAATGATTTCCAAAATAAGATTTTATGCCGATACAGCCATAGTAAGTACTGTACAGTACATTCCATAACAGCTCTGTGTACAAGAACCAGGGATTTGTTTATAGCTTCCCTGCACAGGCATTTTGTCTGTAACAACATCCCACCTCTTAAATTAACAATGATGGTACTGTGTAAGAACTGAAGCCATCCCCAAAGGAACTAATCCCAACAGAAGGTGCATGATACATACATTCTTACACATAGCAAATTCATGGATTAGTCATAGAGATCCTTTTTGCTATGAAAACATTACAGGCCAACAAACTTTCAGGGGCAACAAGGTTAGAGCTCAGTTTTTCGGGAATTTTCTGTATACGTGTAAAGATGTGATACTGGAGAGATTTTATGTGAACAATTTCAATGTACCATAATTTGTAATTGAACGATGCAAAGTTGGCATTTTCTTTTATAATGTGGGTGAAAGATGTGCCAATTTATACTGTTGATAACTACTCAACTATTGCAAGAGCAAATGTTGCAATTATCAAAACTTTACATTCATGCGACTCTGAAAAGTGGACACCAAAGTGTGACATAACTATAGTGCCTGGATAAAAAATTAAATTTTATTATATATATCAAATTCTATTACCCACATTAGGTTTTGAGGGCTTTCTTTAAGCTTCCTGCTTCTTGGCATAACCACCTTCAATTTAACTATTCTGTTAATTAACTGTTTAAACTATTCTATACAAATTGACAGGAGCAAATTTCTAACGATGTTTGCCTTTAACTTGCAAAGCGTTTGTCAAAGGTGCATTGTATAGCGAAATGGATAGTCTTATATGCATGGTTTCCTCAGAATTAGGCCAATGAAAAGTTCCAGACATTGATCAGGTAAAATTTCCTTAAAGATTTTGACAGGGTGAACTCCAAAGGCTGGCTAAGATCACACCCATTAATGGCGAGAAACATCGTTGGACATTCCGCAGCCTGCCGGACCCCGGGCCCCCGAGTATTACGGGGGCAGATCTGGTTGCGCATCTCGAGAGCATTTCCAAAAGTGGGTCGAAAAGTGGGTGGGTGTGATTATGCAATTGTGTATTTTAGCGTGCAACTTTCCACAATTGCATACCATAAATAGCGCGATTGCGACATAACAAGTTTGATTGACTCAGTGATGGAGAATCTTTGAATTAACAAAGCCAACCTTTTCAAAAAATTTGATCAATTTGTTTTAGATTTTCTAACTTTTTCAGGAAAAAATAAAATGAATTTGGTATAAGAATTTGGTATTTGTTTGATTAACGCTCCGTCACATGTTACGAGACCCACTCACACGACTTTCTAGCAAACGGATGTTCACACGTTCGCATGTACATGTCAAACGTGAGGAGAGTATTCCTCCATACAGCTTGACCACTTATCAAATGCAAAATATTATTGTCATCAAAATATTGTAACTGGGGAAAACAATTGGTTTTATTTGAGCCATATACATTGCAAAATTTTCTCGCAATTCATACTACTGTATTCCCCTAAAAGGTGCAGGGTATATTTATACTTCATGTAAGGGCCACCTCAAAGTAAGATACATACTGAAACATTATGTCTTCAGCGTGGTGGGAAATATTAACAGTAGATGTAACCCTAGCCACTGTATTGTACAGTATGGAAGTTCGACATGCTTGGTAGCACAAGCACAGTTGCTTGGGTTTAGCATTGGCTTCTTACACAAGAGCACAGATTATCTGGTTTTTTTTGGGGGGGGGAATGTATTTCTCATCTGCATGGGATCAAACCTCAAATGACCAGGGGTCAATATAGAAAGGTCCTGAAGCAAATTACTCCTTCCAAGAAGAGCAGTTACTAAGGCATGCATGTTAAAGTTAAATCCTTCAGGGTCCGATTAGGGGCAAAGCCGCAGAGGAGGATAATTATATACTTATAACACCAAAGGTGGGGGGTAGCTGGTGTAGAACTGCCCTGATAGCTGACCATTGGGTTGGGGGAGCTAGGGGGGTACCCAAAAGTGGGTTAGCTATTGGTATCATTTCAGAAAATTTCAGGAAAGAACTCGTATATCTAATAACGATCCGTCATTAAACCCGACGACCCTGTATGGATCGGATCATCTCCACAATCGCAGAGTGATACTGCAGTTCTTAACTGTTGGTGTCTGTTTACTCTCATCAAACAGCTGCACAGGGGATCAGCCTGACACTGGAAGGAAGAACACCCTCTAAGACTGAAAATTATACCGGCTCCCCTTTCCTGGAAGTCCAAAAACTAAACGACAATCAATCCTTGTTCCTACTGTAGGAAGGAGTCGCTGAATCAGAGAAAGGAATGATATCAATTTGAATAACGATGATAATAATAATAATAATAATAATAATAATAATAATAATGCCACCTACTTTGATCAACTTTCCTTTGGTAATCTGGCAAAATAAAACCACTGTTGACTTTCTTTTCGTTGTGAACCAGTTAGTTACATAATTAGACATCTCAATATTTATGTTGTGGATTTAGTGAAGGGATATCTTCATATGTTCGTAAAAAATTTGTATCATCAGCAACAAAGTAAAATTCATAGTAAGTAATGGCACCAAACTGGAGTCTTGAGGAACACTCAGATCAGAACAGTACGTACTGTACAAGTAGTTGTCACTAAACATTTGCAATGCAAACAAGTTGAGTTCTGTTAGAAAGAATTATCTTAGAACCAAGTGAGCATTTAAAACAGCTAATGATTTCCTATTCATCGGTAGGACATAGGAAGATACTACAACATGATCTACGATAATAATGATCACTACTATTTGACGTTTCAAAACTTTCAACCTTGCTTCCTGGCTAGTGGCTAGTTTCAAATTTTTGCACGCCATCCTACGTACAGTAACGCAACTTAGTGGCTGTATTCATGAGGAAAGACCTACTGTACATTAAGAGGTGACATTCTGTCGCTCTCTGAGAAGCGTACACCCAGTACATCTGCCAAGCAGGAAACAAACAGCCCTGATCGCAATATATCAAGTTTCCAGAACGAGGCTACTGTACTTCAAAACATGAGGCAGATATTTGAGAGTCATAGACACAAACATGCATGCACAACTGAAGTACAGTAAGGGGTCTAAAGGACAGGGTATCCCCTTCACATGTACGTAAACATGAGCAAAGATACCAGAGCTGACCCTGGTAGAAAAATCGGTTATTTTCCCAGCAGTTAAAATAAATCACAGTACAATGTCTATAATGTATGCAAATACATGGATAATTTCCAGACGCTCAAAAGTCAACATTGGCTCAAAAGTCAACGTTGACGTCATTGTTGGAATGGTAGGCAGTTTCTCAATATGTCTTCAACTTACTGAAATGCCCCCGGGTCATGCAGACTCGGCCCAGGGCCCACGCAAGCTCAATCCACCCCCTGGTGACCAGGGAAACTACACAAATCGCCTGTAGTCGACTATAGTACCAGTATACACATGAGTATAGGGGATATGCCACGTAAACTATACTCAGAGAGGCAGGACGACAGCATTCACCCACCATAAATCACACAGTCAATGTTTAATCATCACAGTTTTATCAACAGTATTAGTTTCAATACTGCAGATACAGTACAGTATCCCACAAAGCACCAATTTGGAAGAACGAAATGAAGGAGGTACCGTATACGACATATATATATATACTGTATATAATGAAACAGAGAGATGCGGTATGTGTAGGCCAACCATATTTACACACTACATTCGTCCAGGCCTTGACATAAATTTTAAAAACAAGTCGCCACTTGGCGAGCATGAGCAAAAGTCTACTCGCATGCAAGTGTATCTGTACCCACCACATAGGCCTAACTGTTACTGCTAGAAGTACAGCATAACGTTAGGCTAGGCTTCAGATAACGTTAGGCTATTTGCGTAAGTAGCGATCGTCAATCTAAAAATAGGCTAGGCCAAGTATTAATTAGTATCCTACAAAATAATAAAATAAACACTCAGTTTATTAGCTTAGTCAACCTGAATTCATTGTTTTGCGAGAATAATGAACTTAAGGGATAAGAATGAGAATAAAAATTACTATTAGTCTTGAATAAGCCACGCGCCAATATGGCGACCATAGTACATTTATTGGTCGCCATTAGCCAAATTGTAGTCGCCAATGGCGAGTTGGCGAGCGTGTACGTCAAGGCCTGCAATCATCTACCTGTACTTAAGGTGAGAGCGATTGTTTGAGTGTCCACTTCTTCTTAGCCCAAAGGTTGCCGGTTCAATCCCCAGCATGGTTGCTTTGCAGTGGTGATGAGTGAAGTCTTCCTCGGTGTTAAGTGATTGCGGATAGATTTTCGTTGGGTCGAATGGGGGGGGGTTCATTATGTTGCAATAACTCCGCTCATAACAGCTGCAGTGCAGTGGTGATGAACTGGTCGCTCGCACTCCTCTCGGTCTTTGATAAAGGGGTCAAATGATCGAGGTACGCTCACGTCCGTCGGATGGGGACGTTAAATGGCGGTCCTCCCGGGACCAGGATGGGTAGATAACTTCTGGACCATTGGTCGTAAAGAGAAGGCTTGTTTAAAGCTGGTGCTTCATCCACGATCACAACATGAACATGGCTTTCTTTACAAGGCTTCCTAATGATTAATATATATATATACTAAACTAAGGTACACTAATAACTTCACAATAGATTATACCAGCTGATATTATACAGTACTGTATGTAATGTACAAGCGGCAAGTGAGTATGTAGTGTAATTTTACAGTGTTTGTAGGTCAACCATATTTACACATCACAAAAGTAAATTTAAAAAGACCATGTATATGATGCGGAAAAAAGGTTAGGGGATGGATAGGCTAGCTACTCTATACACTATATAGTTTACACAACTGTTTTTGGCAGGTTCCCACTTACAATTAATACTTGCGGAGTTTCCTTCCCAAGTTTGGGTTTTTTTTTTTTTACACAAAGTTAAACAAGCTTTTATAAATGTAAAAAACGAAGAAAGAAAGAAAAATTAGCATCGAAACACTTACCTTTGGCAATGGTTCCGATGGCCTTGTGGTGATCCCTCCAACCATGACCGTGTTGGGCAGCATCGGTGCCGGGTAGTCGATGTAGAAGTCCGAGTCGTACAGCCAGAGGGACGACCTGGCCAGCGCCTCGCGGGTCGTGAGGTGAGGGTTCAGCTGGTACTTCCTCCGGAGCGGGTTGTACAGCCACAGCAGGAAGCGGATGAAGAATTTCTCCTTGAGGTAGACCAGGGAGTTGTGGAACCTCTGGAAGAAGTCCATCCTCTGGGAGAGGGACGACTCCCCCGACGGGTAGATCGAGGGCAGCAGCGTCGTCCCCTGGACGTGGGCGAAGTGGGGGTTCAGGTTGGTGGGGCAGAAGGAGGCGTACTGCGCTTGGACGGCCTCGGCGAGGAGCACGGTGCACGGGTAGTAGGAGTCCGCGATCACCAGGTCCAGTTCCAGGGCTCGGAACATGCCCATGAACGTCTCGTTTCCCAGCAGGAAGTCACAGTCCTCGATCAGGATGTTGGTGGGGATCTCCAACGTCATCAGGTATTCCATGATGACGTTTCGGAGGAACCGCCCCTCGATGACCCAGTCCGTCAGCTGGTGGTACACGTCCCGGATCTCCGTGACGCTGGTGGCGTGCTCGAAGGCCTTGAAGTTGAGCCGGGGGGAGAGGGACACGTACATCGGCATCTCCAGCTTGTAGGCGTACGCCTCGCTGATCAGCCCGGTGACGTTGTGCCCCCTGCGGGCCAGCTCGTCGCCGAGGATCGCCTGCACCATGAAGTGGCTCCCTTCCCCGTAGCCGGACATGAACGCCACGTTGGCGCCATCGGCCGGTGCAGTCACGGCGACCGACCAGAGGAGGAGAGACCAGAGGGCGGTCTGGCCGAGGAACTTTGCGGCACCACTGTTCGTCTCCATGACGTCGGTATGTTCAGAGGCGTGGTGTGTAGTCTCTTTCCAAAGTTTCGTCGCCCTAGGGGGTTGGGGTTGGGTGGGTGTCTTCGCGACTCTATTCGCTGCGATGAATCAAAACGCAGACTTGCGATGCCATTGGGCCACCGTATGTACAGAGAAAGTAGCCATCACTCACAAAATGAATACTCCATAGAATTGTCACCTAAGTAGAGAACAACAAAAATAAGTCCAAATTTCTTGCCCGGTATATACACAAACTTTAATTGTAACAGTGAAGGGAACATTATAACTAGCGTTCCTTGACAATTGGGCTAAAAAATGTTCAACCAAAAATACTTTGTCGAACTTGATAGTTGCATCAAATGTGGCGAGGTTAACATTATTGAAGGTTGACAGTTTGATGTATTATCTATGTTCATCGCACTAGTATTATGAATGAGGCATGATCCAATGTGAAGCAATGTGAACCATACAGCGTAGTTCGCATATATTAGCCAATTGCAGAAAAACCTTTATGTGATTACCATGAACTGCAAACTCTGTTGGCCTCAAATGGCCACCTTTGACCTCCATTAAAACAAATGGCCTTTGACCTCCATTAAAACAAATGGCCTTTGACCTCCATTAAAACAAATTGTACCCACTAATGTGGACCTACACACCAGATACAAAGTTTGAACAACCTATAAGCTTGGACTTTATATTTACTACGATTTCAAACTTTTCACATATTAATTACTGCATTATTGACCTCAACTGACTTTGGCCTCCACAAAACACAATACAGTAGGCTCTTGGTACGAAGGTGGACCTCTATACACCATAAATGAAGTTATGTTTACAAGGTTTTCTGACATTGACCATTGTTGATCTCAACTGACCTTTGACTTTGGACCAAAAACAATAGGGTTATTGTACTCACGGAGCACCTACTGTTCAGTACACCATACACGAAATTTGCCCAAACTAGTTTTGGCGTTGTGTTCACAAGGTTTTCAGATGTCGACCTCACTTGACCTCATACCCGTGACCTCAAGTGACTTTTGACCTCTACCAAAACAATGGGGGGGGTCCATGTACTCACTAAGATGGACATACAGCACATACCAAAACCTGTACTGTGTACTTGACAAATAATGTTACTGCAACAATTGAGATTATACAATCAGATCTGTGCATGACCTATCAAGCTGCAAGGTAAATATTCTTATCTGCACAATTAAATACACTTGACTGAAGGCATATATATATATATACCAGCAGTATAGTGACAGTACCATGATTTGCTTGATAATAGCAAATTATTAAAGCAGCATTCTGAGATGAAATGTTGTGGTTAACCAGGATGCTGTGAGAATCCAATGCACTTATAGATATTTCACAACATGGATACACACGACAGGTTTTTCTCTTTCAGCTCCTCCTGACCTATACCTTAATTCATTCAAGAAGAACATCTCTTGCTTTCTGAGCAAACCTCTTCAAGTTTACAGTGCATTCAAATGATCTCACTTGAAAGTGGTCATTTACATGGTCAAGTACTTACAGTTTACAGTTACACTTACAAGTACTTACACTTACAGGTAAGTACTTACAGTTTATATACACCAAAACTTAATACTAAACTAAATACAGTAATTTAGTCAAATACAGTTATTGTTGGTGGTTGCCTATACTGTAATCATCAATATTTGGCCAGTACCCTATATGAAGCAGGGGTAATTCCTCTGCAAGGATATGTACCTTGAAGATATTTACATGTGGCTAGACTTGCCCAATCACCATTTTCCGTGTCCAAACTATGCCAAACTCAAACAGGAAGCATCTTCTCATTATGGAGGATAACTATCACAAGTATTTATGAAGTAAATTACGAGAATCGCAGGTGAGCGTTGAGGAAGAGTCTTACCTTACCTTGTACAGTACTGTCGATGTAGGCCTATATGTAAGGCTATAATACAGTAGCTATAGCATTATAACCCGTACAGGGGGGGGGGGGGCCTGTAAAGTATACCCAGTTGTGTTATTACAGTCACGGTCATGGTAGGTCCAGACCACAAGAGTTTAATTTTGGGGTCGATCAGTTCAACAGTGTGAATCCGACTACGGTTTACGAAGTGAAAGAAGTAGTAAACATATGTCATTATACATATATGCCGAGCCAGCTTTTACTTCATATGTTAGACCACATGAAGTATAGGATACACACATGAGTGTTGTGTTTATAAGTTAGGGTATACTGTAGGCTAGTATCTATACGTACACAATGTACTACTGTACACACACCATCTTGAGGTAGTCTTACAAGTTACATGAAGTGCATATTGGCTTTTGACTGGAGCCTTAAGTTAGAGGATAGTACATATCTAATGTGGTATAGACCCTTGATGTCTATACTTGGGTTCTTGTGGTTGTCGGATCTTGGCTTTCAGGGGAGGGAGAGGGGGGGGGGGAAACATGTGGAGTTAATTAATTACTTGGCAGAAAAAAATTGTACACACTGTACAGTACACATGGATTCGTGCTACAAACGTCAAAAGAGAATTCGACGGAGGACTGAAATAAATGGCTATTATACACTATGTACAAGTACCAACACCGGTTGGTTTCAAATTTTCGGAGTGACCATCACACTAACCTAAGAAAAGTTGTTTTTTGCAAAACTTACCCCTGATAAAAATCTCAGAGATTATACAGTATTATGTCACAAGTAATATAGCTTCTGAAACGATTGCTGACAAGTTTTGATTAATCCAAGAAGTTAAATGGTGAAGAAATTCAGTAATCATTTTCAGTTTCTGCTCTAGCTCTGTGTCCATTTTCAGTTAGCATGTGGTCAATATGGGAGGTCAAAGGTCAATCAGATCTGATATTTGATTTTTTTTCTTTTAATTTCATTTACGTAGGTTCCCCTCACATTCAAACCATAGCAACTTTGTTGCCAGGACAGAGAACTAAACTCTCTTCCCATTAGTATTCTCCGACCAGTTAGGTACGGTATTTTTAAATATTAATTTTTTCAAGTTTCCTTTTTTCTCTCTTTGCTATAATTTTTTTTCTTTCTCTTTTTCTGCCAGGTTTAACTTCTGGTATTACAAAATACTAATTACTTGTAATGTACACCTCCCCCCCCCCCACGATTTACAGCACAGATCTCGAAGACCACGCACTTCAAGACGTGATGATAGTGCATGCCGCGCTGTCAGGTCAGGTGGTGTGAATAACAAGCTGTGACGCAGAACTGGTGGTCTTCAGAGATATATGGCTCTCATGTGCATTCGTTATACCACTAATTGAAATCTCAATGACAGTGATGGATTTGTTTACCGTGAAAGACTCCAACTCTATGACCAACGTCTCAAAACAAGTCTACAGTGTTCTCGGTGCGGCCTTTGGTCCCAGCTAACAGAGACACGGACTTTGAGAAATGTGGCCTTTTAAAAATCGCTGTGATTCTGATGTTACCGCTTCATAAAAATCATTGAAACTTGGGATTTGAGAGGTGATTTATATATTACTTCATGATGTCACATATAAATTCATTGTATCAAATTTTAAATTTTCAAAATTCATTGGTAATGCTAGTAAAACCCAACTATTATATCGACATAATATATGCAACAAAGCATACAGAGCTAGGCATGCATTCAGGACTAGGTTTGTGGAAGGTTTGCTTTAATACTTTGGAGCGACAGTGAATAACTTGTGGACTATAATAGCCTGGAGACGACGATGCTTTAAATGGCTAGCGGGGTCGTAACCCGTGTCAGTAAGCAAATAAAAATACACCGCTAACAAAGTTAACATGATATTAATCGGCAGCATCAGCGGCTGGCAAGCTTTTTGGCAATTTTTGCGTTGAAACTTTGGTGACATCGAGGCATGTTGAAGTTAAAACATTTAAATAGCTGCTACATCTTCGCTCTGAAGGGAGCTATCCTTTTGAAAGACAGCTCTCTGGTGGTACTAGCTCCATCATGTCCAAAGGGTAGTCCACGTACCATGTTACAAAATGTCACAACTTCAAACAGGGGTCAAGTGATGTCTGTCGACTCTGCAGCATGCTGGTGTACAATAGCTGGGTAGTGTAGGTCTACCACTGACTATAATTGATCACATATCTTGTTCCAAGAAAAAGTAATTTGTTGTATGCTAGCATTGGTGTATGCTAGTAGTAGTAGTAGTAGTGTCAATGCCTTCAAGAATGGTATCGATGCTTATTTTTCTGATATTGGTAGAATTTAGGGTTTTTGTGGGTCCAGGGTCCTTTATGAGGACATTGTCCTTTCTGATCCTTATTATATCTATACTATTACTAATTTGATGAGAGAAATGATATTCTAAAATAATACTATATTTGTGATTTCAGATTTGTAATGTTTCAGTATATTATACATATACAGTTGACATTGTCACTTATTGATAGTGAAAATGAGATGCAACCTGTCTTATAATTTAATTGCCTTTAACACACAGTTTGAGGTCTGTTGGTTTCAAGTTGTGGTTTGGGTCATTGGCTTTCATTGACCTTTTGTACGAATGAGAACGCTTGTCCTTCTAAACAGACTACTTAAAATAAATTAATAAATTAAATTAAAACTTGCTAGACTTTTTAACTTAAATAATACCTTCTCGGGGCAAACAAAAACGTAGCCTAAGTTTTGATTGTCATCTTACTAAACGATAACCAAAGTACTAGCCTTGGCCTACGACTCGACTAGTACTACTACTAGTAATAATAAATACTACTACTAGTACTAGTAGTAGTATTAATAATAAATACTACTACTAGTACTACTACTAGTAGTAGTATTAATAATAAATACTACTACTAGTACTAGTAGTAGTATTAATAATAAATACTATTACTAGTAGTAGTATTAATAATAAATACTACTACTACTAGTACTAGTAGTATTAATAATAAATACTATTACTAGTACTAGTACTAACTTAGTAGTAGTAGTATTAATAATAAATACTATTACTACTACTAGTACTAGTAGTATTACTAGTACTAGTTGCACCACGCCTAGGCTATATAATAAAATAAAACAACGCCAATAATAATCTGATTTCTTTTTTTGCCAGCTGGAGAGTATGAATTTGTTTTACCTTAAATTACGTTTGCCCTAATCCTCTGAAGTATGTCCGCCATGACATCACGATCCGAAAATTACAGACTGCATCCCAACAAGCAGCAGCTCTTCCAGAAGTTCCGACTTTGACTTATTTTTCCACCACCAAAATTAATAATAATAATAATATTATTATTATTATAAACAATAACAATAATTAATATAGAAATAATATAACTTCCTCCGTCAACTCGCAACTTCCCAACCTCTCGTTTACTCGCGTTATTCGCGTTATAATTTGTACCGCGCGCAGAGGAGATGGAACCAGAAACGCGCGCGCACCGTTCAAACTGCGTAGTACTATTAACTACATTAACTAGTGGACTGGGTGGCGCAGTATAATACTTCAAAAAATGGTATGTTTACGTCCGAATGAGCATGCGCAGTACATCATTAATAACCACGCACGCTTAATGTTAAATAAATTAACAAACTTAATATGTTTTTCCGTATACAAATCTTTTCGTTGAAAAAGGGGGCGGCGTCCTATTCCAGCTACTTTACATATTTTCCCAACAAGGCTCCGCCCACCTCAAGGGTTAGGTTATATAATAATAATATAACTCGTCTTGATTCAAGACGGACGACGGGTTCAGTAAACTTTATTACTAACTGGAGAGAGAGAGAGAGAGAGAGAGTGCGCCCTCATTTTTCCAGCTGAACTGTCAGTCGGTTGGTAACCATATATTGAAATAAATAAGTTTACGTTTCTATGGTTGGGGGAGGGGGGGGGGTACCTCTAACCGCCGTCTCGTAATATTTCGCGGCATTCGGCTGTGTTTAATTAATTAACTTTTATGTTGTTTTTTTTTTGGAGGCAACCTGCTACAGTTTTCGGAGGAACCAAGAAACACCCTCACAATCTGGTGTCATCATGATTATCGCGACCGGATCAAATCTTTCTTAGAGGAGGCGGGCCTACTCTATTATAGTCCAGAGCCTATATGATGGCCCACAATAAAAGCCGAAAGAATGATACAGAGAGAGAGGAAAATCCTTGTTCATGGTGATATGGAAGAGTCCCCACAGACGGAGAATATCAGGCAAGAGGACCCATTGGCCGGATAATCGCTGGGAAGAGGAGCCACCGTCAGGATGATGAATTAAGGAAGAGTACGGTACAAAGTTTCATACCTTGACCATTTAGATTTTCTTCAAGGAGAGAGGAACGTTTACACCCTACCCCTAAAAAACTGCTTTTCTGGATCCGAATTCCATCATACCTGTTATCCTATAATTTTTCACACCATCTGTACTTTAATTTATACTATACGACATCCAATCATCCTAAAATATGATAATCTCTGCTAACATACCACAGAATAATTCACCTTTCACATAATTTGTCCTTCGATATATCCAGTCAGTTTGTCCTTCGATATATCCAGTCAGCCAATGTGGCGTAACATCGTCGTTCATATACTTTGACATTCCATACTGACATATACCATATCTACACATACAACCTTCACTCTGTGTTCGATTCCCCGACACAACCAGTGATTCACTTACCCGAACTTTGACTTTTCTAGAACTTTACAGAGGCATCGCGTGACGTTTCAGTCCCCTTTACCCTCAGGTATGAAACGTTTTTCTCCAATCCTCTTATGAAAGAGCATGGTTATGGCACCTACAAATTGTCATACCTTCACGGTTTAGACTTTGA
>JAODAG010353443.1:0-18213 GCA_027574785.1 Orphnurgus asper
CCTTAAATTCATCCATCAAAACATATAAGCATAGACTACATACAGAAGGCTTGTTAAAGCCGATTTTCTTCCACGATTGCAACCTGCACTGGGGTTTCTATATGAGGCTTCCTAACCCCTTAACATACAAATATACAGTGATGTGCACTATGCTATAGCCTAGCCTAACACTTAACCCTAACCACATACATTACCAATGCTGCTGCACAGCAACATAAAATTTTACTGGAATAAATCAAACATTTTCCAAACTGCACAAATGCAACTACCATGTAATAGTATATAGGCAAACATTCTGTTGTTACAATAACATTTCGTTGCGATACTTACCTCGTTTGTCTATTATGATGGTCAAATTCTGAGGTTTTCATCAAATATAGCTACAGTGCAACGTTCATGGTCTGGAAAGGAAACATGCATATAGGTCAATAATAGTTGGGTCAAAGGTTATGTTGCTGGAGTGCAACAATGGAGAGGGTTAGGGTTCAAAATCTAAAAAAGGGAAGACTTCAAAATAGAGGTTAGACCGAATTAGGCTTGTAATTTGTCTGTATAAATTTACTGTTAATAAACTAAGTCTGACATTTCTGCTCAGAGTGTATAATGTAGTGGGATATACTGAATATTTGATTTGCTAAGTAAAATATGCTTCTACTATATACATTCAGAAATAGACACCGAGAGTGTGAATGTTTTCTTAGGAGTATTATTTTTTATTTAAATTTAGCCAATTCTAAGGTATATGCAATAAAATGTATTTTCAATCACAAACTAAATGTTAAATGGCTAAATTTTATTTATATAACATAAAACACTTTTCGTTCTTGGTGTTCTTCCCACAAGGGGATGGGGGGGGGGTGTAAACGGGCAGGTGTGGGCCACTCCCAGGATTCACCCAATTTAAATAAAAATAATAATAAAAATATTCACACCCATGTGTATGATGACTGAGTAGCAGTGGACCATGTAACCAATGGAATAAAAAACGGCAGTTGGCCCACGCTGCGCTGCCCATATTATTATGTGATATACGTAGTGCGCCACTTATAGATCATGTTTACAGATCAAGTGAGTGGCAATAGAAATTCAGAAATAAACACCGAGAGCTTATGATTAATATGATTATTTTCTCAGCCCCCCCCCCCAACAAAAAAATGAGAGGGAGGCAGGCCCTCTTCCCCTCTGCTTCCCGGGCCTTGTTTGATCTCGGCATGTCCGCTGAAACCCTGGCGGACACCAGTGTAACTATATATAGTTAGTATGCCCGCCCCTGCTAGACTAGTTTTAACCCCCGGCCGGCAGGTCGATGAAAATTCTCCTTTTTGCATAGGACGTAACAAAGAGAGGCCCTACTTTACCAAAAATTCGGAAATTTCTGATTTATTGGGTTTGGGACAGGTTTTCGGAAAATTTATGTTTTTTTTTTAATTAACAACTTTCACGAACACTCCGACTTAGCGGTTGATAACCCAATAATTTCGAAAATATAATAAAGTAAGCTTGACAGGTATACCGGTATGTCACAACCAGCTTTGTATATTATTTGCTCGTCGTATTACGTTACATAGAACAATACTAAGTATTTAAAGTGTGACCGATTTGACTAACAGTCAGAAAGGAATATTTGAAAAAGAAAAAATTCTCTTGTTTCAAATGTATGCATTCCAATCTCGCCGCAGATCTTTAGAATGAACATTTGTCATTTCATTTCGGCTTATGACTAAAATTAAATAACCTTCAAATGAAAACAAATAACCTTGAATAAAATTAAACTTGACCACGAGATCTAAGGAGATGAGAGTCAGATCAGAATTGTACGGACATAATATTTAACAATGTCCATGTTGATAGTATCAAGAACAGTTTAATTACTTTTTAATCGAATTGAATATCTTTAATTCAATTAAAATATTTTGTGAATTAGCCTATAAGATCAATAGATCCTTTTTTATCCTACGCCGCCTAAGGTTAAAATGGTGAAAAAATTCAGGAATGTAGAAGTCGTTTGTAGAGAGTTACCTTATCCCCAAAAAAGAGAAACTCGTACTGTTTCTTCGACAGGAAAGCGTCGAGCATTTTCCAGATATTTGCACCCAAGTGAAATTTTAAATATTAGGCTAGTTTTGTAAGATTTTCCGTTACTATCGACCATGTGTCTTTCTTCTCGCAATCAAAGGTACAGTGAGTGGCAAATTCTTAATTGTGGTTCATTTCCCCATCTACTCAAAGAAACGAAACGTTTTGTTTCTTTTAATTTGCAAATGAATGAATTTCTCTGTAGAAATTCAACGTGACTTTAACTTATAAAGGATTCGACCAATTTCAAATATTCAGGGTTATCATACTATCATGGTATTTTGTTCTGTGAAAACAAACGAGTGTATCTTTCAAAGTCCCATTGTTACACATTTGACCCAATATGGTTTCCATGGCAGTGAAACACCTATTGTACAGTTGCATGCCTATGCTTTAAAACAATATATATTTTTTTTAACGAAATGAAAACACTTATCGATAAATATGCGCACTCTCAGGCAGTTATTTTTGCTTTCTCAAACAACGTATTTGGTCTATTGTTTCAAGATTTTTTCCGATTAAATTGGTGATAAAACGAACAGCGGTGAACAACCACTGGTGTGAACGAAATGACACTATATCGGAAACGCAATTGTTTCAGATTTTGATATATTAATAATATTGTGAAGAGTGGTGACAAGGGATTAGATTCCGTCACAATAACTGACGGTTGTTGATTCTCACGTGATTGCTAATTATCGATCGATATTTGATTTTCCGGATCTACTTCGTCGAATTAAATCGAGACTATACTATGTATGGATCACCATTCTAAACTAGGAACGAGGACAACCTATATCGGGTATAGCGCTGGAGAAAATATGCTGAGATCAGGTGCGTTGTCAGGCTTTATTTTTTTTTGGGGGGGGGGAGATGGGGGGTTACCTCTTGGGGGAGGGGACAGTCAGTATTTATCATGAGACAACATCGAGCTAATGTCTTATTTAGGTAGGGGGGTGTGGCATACAGTGAGAGTCTTTCAAGGCCCGGCCAGGCACCCGAATTGCAGGATCATTTTTCGAATGATGAATGTCGGCAAGTTCATTTCCGTAGCTACGATGATTTGCCCCCATCGTATGACCTCATCGGTCATTCCTCAGCAAGGACAGGACACTGAGGACAGTGAATATTCTACTACCGTTCTTGAGATATATCATAATTATTCTTGCCAATAAACACCACCAAACTGCAATGGACTACGGTTTAGGCTGATTGTATCCAAGAAAACTCGTAGGTGTTTTTCTTTATAATTGAAATACTGAGAAACAGCAAATTTAGATCAGGTGTGTTTCGTAATTAGATCAGCTATTATAGCTTGCTGTAATTATATTTAAAAATGATTTCTTCTATGATCGTAATTGGATCCTGTATAGGCCTACTTTATCCAGATATGCTTTTCATTATAGCTTTATGTAGTAAATATGCCACAATGGCATATACTATCTATCCTTTTCCAATATCGTTTTATTTAGTCATTAGACTAGATATGCTTTCTATTACGGTATAGCTTAAGTTTATAGTAATTATAGATCCGATAGCCTATGTTTTCCATTCTCATATCATTATAATTAACTCAGGTACCGGTAGGTTTTCTGTTTATGATCGTTTAATTTGTAATTATATATGCTTTCTAGCTATAAAATGTTCTTGTTTGCGTAATCATTAAGGTCAGCATATGGCAACATCGGAAATAATTAATCAAATATACAAATAATTACGTACAGTCCCTCCTCCTCCGCCTCCTTCACTGCAGTATAATCCTCTCTGTCATCTCTGGGAGGCCTAAAGTACACAGTGCCTCGTCACCCGATAATATACCATGAACAAGCGGCGAAGCTAGAGGTTTATGCAGCTGGGTGAGTGATGGGGGAGTGTGCTTCAGATATGATCGATCAGTCACCTGAGAATGTTTGGTATAATTAACGGTGCTTACACGTGCAAAATGGATCTATAATTTGCAACCATTGAAGAAAACTTCCAAAGAAAATTTGAAGTTCAATGAGTGTATTTGGCGCAGTGTGCGGTACATCAACAATACCGTCCATCATTGATTGAAAACTATATCATCCACGACACGTGCCGTCTAAAAGTAAAATGAGATTTGAAAAATCCCTATGTGGATATATTCTAGTACCTTGTCCAGAGGGGTCGTGCTTTCATTTGGTCTTTCACTTGTCACCCCTTGACGAGGGGTATTAGGAACTCAAAGTATGATACACGCCCTCCCCTTCTAGTAAAAACATACATACACTGTGTGGATGTCCTCCGAAATAACATGCAATGTTAAACTACAAATACTGGCGGTATTTATAATAAATATGTCAATCACAGCGAATAGGTTAAAGTAGCTCAAAGGGGTGTTAATATTTAAATTTGAGGGAACCTCTCTGCCAGTGTCCTCAGCAAGTCTGATTCGACGTCAGTATTCAGCTCGAGGAGACAGTCCCGTCTTTTTGTCTTAAAGGAGGACAGTATTCAACTCGAGGAGACAGTACCGTCTTTTTGTCTTAAAGGAAGACAGTATTCAATTCGAGGAGACATTACGGTACCGTCTTTTGTCTTGAAGGAGAAAAAACATCCAAGAGTTTTCAACAGGTCGCGTGATACAATAAACAAACTATGAATTAACTTCTCCAGATAGCAATACACGAAATTCTTCCCCGTTTCGAGATATCTGTGTTTTTTTTTTATAGCCTATCTGTATTGAGATGTATCACAGAAGACTTGAATAATGTCTAACATAACATCACAGAAAACACTTCAGCTAAAAAATAATATATTCATTCATTGTGATCTGCAAATTTCTTTCTTCAAATACATAAATATTGGCCGATAAGCATGCATCAACACTACCCTATCGTTGAAGCTTTTTAACTTCCGGAAGGGATATTGTAACATGTCTTAGTAAAAACATACCAAATATCGGCCTCCAAGCAATACCCTATGCTTTAGACAAAAAAATTTTAATTTCTTGTGGGAATATAGCGTAATGTATTAGCAAATTAGGCCTCCCATTGGCTCAGCAATGATATCTCGGAAACGAAACGCTCGCTGCGTTTGGTGTTTTGACCGAGGTCATGTTGTAGCATCGGTGGTGTTAAGGACGCCCTTAACTAGGTGAGGATATACTGCAACAGTCGCGAGTCATAGGATACACATTACGTGGCACTACACTCATCCACATGATCTTCATGTTTTAAAGGTCAGATTGAAATGTGATTGGGGCTGAGGGGTGGATCAATTTTCCCCGATGGCACCCGTGACATTTTAATAATCGTTCGCTCCCGTAAAATCGTGATGCTCGATCTCATTTTTGCCACACTCTCGAATGAACTTTCTCGCGTCCTGGCGAGACCAGTTACAATTAAAGACGTCTTGATTAGCTCACCAGAAGCTCGACACGGGGCTGCTCTACCTCGATTTTTCAGCTCCCCGCGATAAGCAAATGTGCCGTGACTTCGATGATGTCATCAACAAACTACGGTAGACATTTTGGCCATTTGATTTGAATACTAAACAGCCCGATCGTACACCGGGTGGCCCGAGCTATGGAGTAACCGGAGGCTACATACATGAACTTCCACATCCGGGATACCTGCTCGTGCATGCCGAGGATCGGCTATACGTCGAAGGGGTTAAGTTTCGGTCTCCGAATCACTCGACGGTAACAATATTTCCGAATGTACACTTTACGAGGAACACATGCCAACACGTCTTCTGTTTGCGGTAGCTTTCAGTACTGTAGTTATCTCTGCGAATTGTTGAAAAGTACATAATAGCCTCCTCAACCACTTCGAGTAATAAATTCACAGTCACAATTGTTCGACGATATAGATAACAACCTTTATTTGACCCGGTTTAAATATATAACTCCTTTCAATGTCTATCTGTTAGCCGCGACAGACTTACTAATTACGAGATTGCGTGAGGGCAGTGCTGAGAAAACTATGACTTGTCATCGGCAAATATTTGTAAGTAATAAACCACCTAGATATCTGTGGTATCGATAACAGGTAACCTTTGAGTAAATTTGAGGAAGAGAGAACAACAACATATCGTGTCCCCGAAGAAGAACAATTATAAATACCGGCGCTTTGGTTGGTAGTATATACTACCGTGATAGGGCTCGTCCGTTAATTTACAGAGAGTTATTGTACAACTACCAACACCTGAAACAAAACGAAACAGCGTGAAGAAAAGACACCACCAGCAGCAGCAGCAGACGGAGATTGACGTCATTAGAATACTTAAAACAAAGGTATGATTTCTTCAATTGGGTGAATGATAAACAGGTTTTGTTTTGTTTTTATTTTGGAAGATGCCATATAATTATAGAAATATCTTAGCATGGTATAAAGGTTGCCAATTATCTAACGGCTGCACATAACGAGATATTACTCTCTCGAATAAAGATTGATCCCTTTATATCTTGACTTTGAGTGAACATTCGGCGAATAGTAGATTCTCTTTGGATTTGCTCTTTAAATTAACCTGAGCGAGGAAATAATTCCAGTTGTCCGGCTCTGTTAAGGATTGTAAAGCTGACATTCTTTGTTAAAAGTTTTTTGGCATCCCATTGCTTTTTTAATTCTGTAATTTTTCTAAACCTAACTTTGTAATAAATTATATATAATAGTAACAAAAATAATGTGATTGTTTTTTCATCTTTTCTTCTGTAAGTGTCTGACGCCTCCCTTGAAGATGTTAAGCTGATAAGAACCAACACACACACACACGCACACGAGCACACATGACTGACGTCACAAATTGGCACTTGCGATTAATTGATCCGTAAAATGATCAGATTGAAACTAATGAGATCTATTTCAAGATGAGTTTTCAATATTTCGTCGTTGATAACGAGTAAACACTGACTGGCGATAATATCGTGACTTTGATGGCAAGTTAAATCATCTATATCTATGAAGATCATTAGGCAACCGACCATTCTCTTACCGTAGACCAGTGTTTCCCAACCTTTTTTGAACCGTTACCCAAAATGGTCTATCTTCCATAGCCCGTTACCCCACAGGGCCGAGAATGTGAGTTTGCCGTCCTGGGGGAGGGGTCTAAGGGGGAGGGGATGTCGCCCTTTTGGGATTTTTGGTATAATTAAGGGTGCTCAGATACAATCTGGTGCAATGTTTTGCAATATTTGATGTAAAGTTAGATTCAAGATTTTTCATTTTTTATGTTAGTCAGTTAGTATGGAAATTAGTAAGTGGCTGTTCGATATGTTCATTTTATTTATGGTGGATCAAAAAATTATACAAAACAAAGGGAATGATAGGATTATGTCAAAGAGTGCCACATCAGTGTCATGCGACCGTAGTGGCCGCTATGGCCGTGCCTCACTATGTCCGATCTATGTAAAACGGTCAATGAACATGGTTGGAAAGCGGTTCATTTTATTTCTTCAAGTACCGGGTACTTAGTACCATATAGTCATGCATTCAATACACTGCATTATCTGTTGGTTAGGTAGTCAATGTACTACAGTTACAGCAAGTTACACAGTACATGGGGCGAAACAAGTCAATGGGATGGTTGCGTTTGCAGCTGTATGAAGTTTATGACGTTTATTTCAAACTAAAATTCAACTAAATAACATTTCCCAATTTCAGTTTATTTAATGGGCACAAAATACGAAGAAGTGCCATTACCCCCCAAAAATCGGCTCATTACTCCTCGGTGGTAATTTACCCTCATGTTGGGAAACACTGCCGTAGACCATAGCCTATTGTCGGGAAATTGAGGGGAAAGTATTACTCAAAAGAGGTCGACGTCTTTGTAATCGTCTGATTTGTCTCTTCCATATCATATTCCGGTTCACCGAAGGGAGGGGTGGATGGCTCCCACTGGTCACGTCCCGGTGTCTACCGATGGATATGCTGATTTATAAACGTTACACCATAAATGATGTTTCATTTTCTTTCAAGTTTATTGAATGATTTATTGTCATAAAAGCATAAACCACAGACAAAAACCTTCTCTTTTATCGTTACAGAAACATGCACAAATGGATTTACTTAAATCTTTCTATAAAAAAATATGCTGAAGAAACAAAGGAAATTAATCTTCATATTAATCAGAAAATTATTCTTTAACCATCTCGCCTGACACTTTTCTAAAGCCCATTAAAATGAAATGATGGAAGATCAGATAAGTCTGATCTTCCCGTTGACGGCATCCAGTACAAAAAACCATCAACCCTCCATCGGACCACACCTTCCTAAACTTTGTCCTGAGCTGACTCGCCACCTTCGGTAACTTTCATAAACAAGGACGGTAGCCCTGTTTATTTTATACCCAGAAATGATGTGGTCGCTTGGAAACATTGTTGGCAGAGACCCTTACTTACAGGTTTAAAGGTCACTAGTCAATAAATTCAGAGAATACCGTCGTTGATACTGTGGGTGTACTGGGATTAAGCCAATCTTTACGACTACATCAGCAAACTAAAAGTTGTCCCGTTCGCTTATGATGCTGACTGTCTGTACCAGTCTAGTCGTCTCAAGGCAGAACAATGACCGGGGCTGGCTTTTATTGTTTTCGACTTTGGTCTGTTACAGTACTTGCGCAATGTGGTCAACGCGATACGGCTTTGAAATTGTCTTTCAGAAAGGTTGAAGTACCATGAATATACCAAAATCACCGGATTGATGAGCCAGCGGCAGATTGTCGGTTTGTTTACAAACTTGACAACCCTCTGAATTCATGTCTGACACGTTTTTGAATAGCTAATACTCGTGATGCAAAATCCAGAATGGATTTTTCTCTCCAACTAAATAACGGAAATTGGTTACAGATTCGCACCGCCTATATATAGGCCTAGTCCAATGAAAATAATGCAGTTATTTTGGGAAATTGAAATTTTGGTGTCGAGTAAACGGATGGCTACACGTTGTAGGATACAATATAACGACATTCTCTCATGATTCAGGAGAGTGAAAAGTACTGCTGAGAACAAATAAGGCATTGATTGTTGTTACAGTAGGTCTCTACTTCAAAGGTTCCACGTTTGACATAACCCCACCTCAAATATCCGCAGTAATTCCGGCAAATTCTTGAATGCGAATTCGTGAATGCAAACTCTTCAATGAGAATTCATGAATGCAAATTCTTAAATGCGAATTCTTGAATTCTTGTTACAGTAGGCCTATACTTCAAACTCCATGTTTGACATGACCCCTGACCTCAAATATCTGCAGAAATTCCCGCAAATTATTGAATGGGAAGTATAGGCCAACATAGCTCTCAGCCGGCGGTGAAATGTTACGTTTATACCGATTAATTCCTCTCACTTTCATGCCTGCCTCATATTTTTTCCGCGTCAAGTATACCATTACGTTGCATATATCTATACCCAACTCAAATAGATATCGTGATACGATTTTCCTCTTTTCTTCTTCTTATTCTTCTTTTACTCATCGGTGTAAAGAACCTGCCAGTTACTTGAAAGATATCTGCGCCAGGTGCCCAATCCAGCCTTGCCTCGTTTGCTCACCTCGTTACTCCATCGAGAGGCGTACTATGGCGTACTTCGATAAACCGTACGTCGCCTGGCTGTTTCTATTGACTTGCCTGTTCGCAAAAGGTGCTGAGCTTGTCAACGCGACCTGCACATCTCCGGACGTCGGGTTATGCTTGGACTCCACTCAGATGCAGAGGCTGGACGTCGATTCGCCGGTTAGAGACGAGATCAGGTTGAACTACTACAAGAACGTCACCCATTACTCCAAGCGACCGCCCATCGTGGTATTGACTACCAACCAAAAGAACGCCATTTTAAGAAGATACGGGGAATTCTTCAGAGGGCGCTCCCCGGCACCGATATCGCAATACGTGTACGGAGGAGTGGTGTACACAGCAGGCACCTCGCAAAGAAAGAAACGACGCCGTCAACTTAACTCTGGAATTTATATTTGTCCCTCCACCGGGATCTATTCCGACATTTCTTTCGGCATAAGCGACTCGGGAGACCTTCTGCAAATGATCCAGGTAAGAAGAACATCCCGACCTCTCTTCCCCTCTCCTAAACACCTTTACCACCCCCTCACCCACCCCCTCCCCACTGGGGTTTGTTTTGTATTCGAACCGAGATTTAGAACAAAGGAATTCCAAATCCTCGGCGGTGATTCTTTTGATAGGAATGACCCGTACCGAGTCCTTGGTAGAAATCTATCTTTGATTGATCGATTCTATTGTTAAGGTCAGGGTTCAGGAGATCGAACAATGGATTTTACAATTGAGTCGGAAAGTAAAACAATCATGCACCTGCGTGGGTTTCGAAGTTATATTTACTTTTCGTAAAGAGGTTGCCACTCAACGATATAAATCGTAGATTATGAAACATGTATTGTATATCTTCATTTTCGCTATCATTTCAACAGCAAAGTGATAGAAACTCAAACTATGGACATTATAATGTGATTATAATGTGATTAGTACGTCTTCAGTGACATCCGCGAGGTACCGTCAACAGTTTAAAATATACCGGTGTATCACGGTGGGATATTGCAGTGGTTTCAATACCATACAATGCACCGCCATGGTCCCCCTGCCTTGCTCGCCGACGACGTACCAGTAATAATGGTTCACGGCGCAATGATGTTGCACGGCCGCCATGTTGGTTTTGATCGGTGTGCGGTCGACCGGAAAGCAGTCAGTTCGACTGATCTAAACGGCACCAATACGTCGTAGCTCAAGCCGGCCACTTCGCGGACTGGCTGATAAGGACGTATTTTACGTCACGTTGAAACTGGGCATCTCAGACGTTTATCTTGCCGTCCGGCAAACTGAGGTGTGCGTGATATTAATCATAATAAAATGGTTGTCGAACTGCATCCACGGTCTGATAAGAACTTGCCGGAATGAGGTATACTTAATAAGTCCCGACTGTCAATTCGTAACATTTTGAAATTTGTTCATATCTCAAGTGTCATTTAATTTGATCATTATAACGTAGTATGGTTAGTCTCGCAGGCATATAACAACCAAAAGTATCCTAGCTGTACGGCTGTAGTAATAGTCTAGTTTTCGATCGACACAGGACTGCGGCTGGGAGGTGGATCAGCCTTGGCGCCGGATCATGGTTGTCGAGGAATGGTTGGTTGCTCAGAGGCGCCAGGGCTTAGTTGGTAAAGTGCCTGTCTAGTAAACAGGAGATCTCTGGTTCAAATCCGGGTGGTTCCTTTTCCCCCCTCCTTTGGATATATGCATGATTTTATTTTATTAAGTTGATCAAGTTTGCCTAGGAATATGCAGCCGTTCTGTTTGATCCCGAATTCTTTGCTGGGTGATTTTTTCTTCTTCTTATAAAGCAATGGCAATTGTTACCGCACTCTTCGTTTTTGCATGATCTATGGTGTTAAGTACTGCCTTCCCCGCTGCTCCGCATGGTTAAGTAGTGGGGCTGTTCTCGAATGATATTGATATACACTACCGTATTACGTGGCACTACACTCGCCCAACGATCTCCATGTAAGTACAGTTCGATCGAACTAGGATTAGATGCGGTGACGTGGCTCTTAATTTCGACCAATCATTAAATTATTATCGAAATATGACATGTTTTTATTTCAGTGGAGCGCAGATCCTTTTGTGGCTTTTCTTAATGAGCAGTGTTTGGTAACAGATATCGTGTAGTATCACCTAGTGTGGTGTTTTTTTTCAGTTCGGTGCAACGCTCGGGCTGTTTTGTATCGAATAGCAGAATGCTTATCTTCAGTTCACCTCCTACAGGTTACTCTGTAAATACAAATAGACAAATAGTTATAAAACTGCCTTGTATAAAGTTCTTATGTTGAGAGATTATGAACATGAAAGCCAATTATCAGTGATGATTTATGACGGTCTGCAATGGTTTGCATGATGTGACCATTCCAGTAGCTTTTGGTAAAGCCGTTAACCCTTCTTGAGAGACAGTTTTATGACCACTTTTAAGTACCAATGAAACCACTACAACTTGCTTGGTACACAGCGTCCTTCTTTTTTTAGTTTACTTCTCCCTCAGGCTGCTTTCGCGCAATACTTAAATTATTTGCATCGAAAGCGGATGTACACTGACAGCTGTTTGTTATCTGCCAGTGTGCACTTATTCCATAAATTGTAAGCGGCTGAAACACTGACATCCTATTGTGGTTAAGTGGTACTTGGGGAGACCGCGAAAATGTGAAATGCCCCAAAAGGTTGGGAGCCCCTGCTCTAACCAAACGACGGCAGCATATGCCACGACACCATGGCCCTTCGTACTAGATAGTTAAATGATTTGTAGTAATATCAGTTACCCTCTTTGATATATTTTGTTTTATTGTATCGGTGGCGCCTTCGATCAAATCGAGATTTGCAATATACCAATGATGTACATTAGCGGCTGCTGTCGCCTAAATAGGAGCTACATCAAGGAGGGAACTTGTCGGAAAACTGGATGGGGTGGTGGAATACCCGTAGAAACTGTAAGAAAACAAGTAAAGAAACTAAAAAATATAGCTTCTATTTGCATGTAGAGGGCACTAGTTACAATATCACCTTTATTGGTTAGCATGAGCCATTGTTATAAATATTTATAATCTGTCCGACCTTTCAAGCAAATTGGACAAGTATGAATTTCAACGGTATTATTAGCATATGTGAATATTCAAAGTGTACCGTACGTACTACAATGTTGTTACACACGTGTGAACTGACCAACGAGGTGACACTTTGCAACCAGTACGCATCGGCATCTTATATGCTCTTTATATTCCTCTTCTTTCTGTCAGCTCGATGACATGAAACAATGGGTGATGGAGGAGACGTGCAACAGTCCAGCTGGGAGTGGAGTTACCGGCACAATATGCGTCGACAGGATACGTACTATCCCAGCTGTAGTCATTAACGTCGACACTGGAGTTGGTGTTTCCATAGAGCTAATCAATGTTACCTGCTGTGCAGCGCGAACGACTTAGGTCCTTGTAATAATGCATCCGGGTTCTCGTCTATGTCCCCCTCCCACACATTCCCCTTGTCTCGACTTCCCTCAAAAGACGATGACAACGATTAATTTTGGCGTCGCTGCTTCCAGAACGAAGGAGGCTATACCTTCATGACAGGCCTCCGGCGACGAGTAGAGCCTACCGTGGAATATGTATTAAACCAAATTAGCCTAAATAGCCTTCTATGCAAAACGCAGTTATTTTCAACTAACTTGTACGTCTGGGACGCGGATGCCATGTCTAAAGTCATTATTTATACCTTCTACTTAATCCATTTACCAATCATACTGTAAACTTTATAAACATTCATGCCATATTGCACCATTTTGCACGTAGATGACCTCAAAATTCGTTTCCCCATTCAGTGGCAGAAGCAGAACCTGGTGTCCCTTAACTTTCATTCCGTCGACCGTTTGCTCTTCTCCCCATCCCCTTTTCTTCGTTCCTGCGGTTCTTTGCACGTATATACAATGTACATGAACATATCAGTGTAAAATGTTAGTATCCGTCATTGGCGCCAATCGACGGTGCCAATCGAGGAGGATGATACGCAGGACCGCCGGTTTCGTTACCGTTTCGTTTTTTTTAACGTATTCACGCATCGTGACATACAAGCTGGTGAAGGGTAAAACGTATAAAGGTGATAGGATTTTTCTGGTAGGAATTGTTGGACGAATTCCTCGCGGTGTGCACTGACCCTCTGGAACTGGATTTCTCAGCCTGTGGTACGCGTACGTACCACGGGTGTTTTACCTTTGGACTTTTCTCGATGGTACCCGGCGTAGTACACACCCTTGCTTTTTGCTTTAATTTTACTTTTCCCTCAAATAGATATAGGAAGCTACTGTATCGTTCTTATGTTCAGTTCAGATTGCTCATTATAATATTTGTATATTTCTAGTATTGTTTAACTCCCCATTGTCATTTCTGTATCGCAAATAAACAAATATTTTAAGTGAATTTTGGTACTCGGTGGGACCACGAAAATGTGACGGCTGGGAATCCCTGGCTGGAAATGCTTTATTTCATTTTATTCATGGTGTATGTATATATATATATATATATATATATATACATATATATATATATATTACGGTAGTGATTTTTAAATTGTCTGGCGGTTGTAACGCGTAGCCCGTTTTACGTATATGACTAAGTGTTACAATTACCGTCCATCACGCTGTGAGACTATACTACAATCAAATTGTCGCTATACATTACTTGGAAAATCTGAAATGCTTGTAAGAATCAATATTGTAAAACATGCGTATTAGAAATAAAAAATATATATATATCATACGATATTTACTTCATACTCCATTTTTTATGTTTCTGATGGTGAGCCATTGGAAAGGATCTATCGTACTTCCAGAGAATGTTTTATAGAATAATCTAACCACCGCAGTCGAAAGTCATCCTCATCAAGAAATCTAATTCCACATTTTTCGCAACAGCAATTTCTCTGCCGTCACCCCGATCATATTTACCGAGTTTAATCGATTAAATCGAGATTACGACACTCAAATTTATCGATTCAGCCGCACATTATATTACTTTATTTTGCATTACATCTTTATCAAACTTGTAAGGGGACGTTTTAGTCAAATCACTAATTTTTTGCACGTTTTTACAACGTTTTGCAAACTGTGTCCTTATAATCCTGACTACACAGCTGTTAGTTATAGGTTAAATCATAGACGTCTTATTCCCCCCCCCCCCCTCCGTATCGTTATGCATTTTGATACTAACATGGTAGCAAATATTAGATCTTTTGAATGAAGTCGGTAAATTTTCTCGTTCACTCCTATCGGGTAAAAGAAAAACTTTAAAAAACTCAATGCCTTAATTCGTTACGGCCCAGGTCAACAGGAACGGAACAGTCTACCAGCTCCCTCGGTACAGTTAAATCAAGTTTATACCGTAGTTCGTTATTCTAGATTCAATGTGCCGGAACATTATACAAGCCTCTGAAGTATGTTTACAGAAAGTCTCCATAAATTGCAACAAAAAAATGAACATTAACGTATACATGTTAAATGTCTCAGGGTTTCGAGACTCGCGGTAAAGGTGCCCTAAAAAATGCGACCTTTCTCGTATCTTGGGCAAGCAGTACTGGGTTGTTCGAGACATGGGTTGTCGAAGTAGGCGATCTGCACGTACGAATTAGACCAATTTCTAGTCACATTTTCGAAGAGGAGGACAACTTCCACATTTTGGTAATTGAAAATTAGTGATCGGTTATCCATCATCATATGGGAAAATTGAACATGTCATGGAAGGCCAACTCGTCTGCACACTCGGCGGTTATGGCGATGATGGTGGTTATCTTATGCACGTTGAAGACATCGTTAATTAAGGCTGTAGTAGGTGCCTCTGCGTGTAGTGAGTGAGGCAATGGTGGAGCTAATGGTAGCATGCTATCTTTACGGCTAATGAAATGCATGACGTCACGAGTCGTACGAGTCGCCTTTCGATTCCACGGTAACTAGACAATCTGGGCTGAGCAGCAGAAGACCTTGATATATTCATTGGTCGTGTTGTTAGTTTCGAGGTTGATCACCAGTGCGTTGACCGTCCGTTCTCTCTCAATACAGATCGTACCAACGATGTTACCGCTCGGTGAGTCGCAGAATTCGTCGAGTACCCATTGACCCGCAGTTTCCATCTTCAAATGAAATGGAAAAAAACCCTCAGAAACTTACTGAATTTTTTTTACATTCACGCAGTTTGCTGATTAATTAAAGGACTTCTTCAAGAGACAAACCACGGGGTTAGGTCGTCGGACGGTGTATTTTTACCATAATTCCACCATCGTATTGCCATGATGATGACGTCAGAATTTCATAGAATTGTTTCATTTGACTGGCCCTTCTGTGATTATTAATTCAGGGTCCCATATTCAGACTACAACAGTCCCGATTGACTGATCAGGCCCTCGGATACGGTAAACACTACGTAAAATATATCAGCAAGTGATAATTCTCGTGCTATCCAGTGACGGATTAACCCTAGTAGCCAAAGTAGCATGGGCTACGGACCATCGCACTCAATGCTTGCAAGCTGTTCTGGTGAAATCGGCATCTCGCGATCTGGCAACGCTGTTGTTAGTGGGGGCTGCATGCGGCATGGTACTCATGACGGACGTCATTAATATCATGATACGAATAATTTCTTTAAATTTTAACTTCACTGCGTTAGTTAAGTCGCTCCATAGACATAAATAATCCTATTCTATTTCTTTGGGTTGCTCAAATTATTTTGGTAGCGCTATTCAGTTTCTGTTTGTTGTTTCCATCTTAGGATGTCATTGCTAACATAGCCATTTTGGTACGGCCAAAGTAATTTGTCGCTGATTGTCTTTAGATGTTTATTGAAATGAATCTGATATAGTTGGATCAATAATGCTGAGTGATCTGATCGAGTGATCTGATCTACTGATTACTTGACGGCACTCCAGGTAGTAAACAATTTGTTTTTAATTAAATATTTATTTTTTGTGCAAAAAGTTTGCTTTACGTCGAGACCGTAGGGACTAGGTTATCACTCTTGGAACTGCATGCACCGTTAAGAATACATATTTGATAGATTATTGAGGGTTAAAATGAAGAGATCATTAGAGATCATTAATTGTTATGTGATTGATGATAGATATAACCTGTGTGGAAAGTACATGTAAGTAAATAAGTTGTTTTATATGTATGTGTAGGCTACTTTGTTTTTTTAAATTTAGGATCCCCTTTATAACATATGCTACAGACCCCGCACTAGTTTAAAACGGCCCTGGACTGCTATCTCAATTAAACCTAAATGGGAATATTATTACGTGATATTTCACCCAATTTCTCACCCTTTATTAAACAAGTGAAATAATAGGATGTCGAATATGTCGAATATTTGAAGACTAACAATGATAGCCTGACATAGGATAGAACATGTCGAATATTTGAAGACTAACAATGATATACATAGGATAGAACATGTCGAATATTTGAAGACTAACAATGATAGACATAGGATGGAACATGAAAAATAACAACAGCGGATACACAAGGTGTAGAGCTCCACATGGATCGAGCTTTAACCGATGCTATAGCCTACACACTATCTGCCCCGTAAATATATAATGTTAGGCTAAGCAGCAGACGCAAATGACTGTGCTAAGAGGTAGATGCTTACCTGAATCATTTGTAGCACCTCGTTATCTCCATTCACGGTAAACTGCACATCTTCATACCTCGCCGTTGACGGGCAGACTTCGACACCGTGTGCGACTGGATCGCCCTCAGTGATCTCTGATCCATTAAAGACAAAACTGGACAGAACCACGGGCGGCTGCTCGCTAAAGAAATGACCGAAATGTCTAAGGATTTCATTTTCTTGATTTATAGTTAATTCAACTATGGGAGGCAGAGAGGAGTAATATTTCCTGTCTGTAAAGTAATTATTGCGGATATCTTTTATTTTCTCTTTGCTTTCAATAATTTTGTTTAATTGTTGAAGATTCAAGGGAATCCCTAACGGAATCGCCGCATATATCGCAGTCAGTGAAATCAAAACTACCAGCCAGACGACGGATTTCATATTGTCTAATCGGTACCGATGTCCTTCTCCGATTTTCTTCGTCAATTTATGTCTTTCAGATGTTCAAATTCTGTTTGTAATGAAAAGACGGAAAAGACGGTAAAGAATTAGAACATGAATGAGGTAATGCACATATATGATGAATGGGGTGATGAATAAGGTAATGAAAGAGATCATGGATGAGGTAATGACAATAGGTAATGGATGGGATGATGAATAAGATAATGAATGAGATAATGAATGAGGTAATGAATGAGGTAATGAAAATATGTAATGATGGGGTGATGAATAAGGTAATGAATGATATAATGGATGAGGTAATTAATGAGATAATGTATGAGGTAATGAAAGTAGGTAATGAAGGTGGTGATGAATGAGGTAATGAATGAGGTAATGAAAATATGCAACGATGGGGTGATGAATGAGATAATGAATGAGGTACTGAAAATAGGTAATGAATGATGTAATGAATGAGATAATGAATGAGATAATGAATGAGGTAATGAAAATAGGTAATGAATGATGTAATGAATGAGATAATGAATGAGATAATGAATGAGGTAATGAAAATAGGTAATGA
>JAODAG010353663.1:0-32039 GCA_027574785.1 Orphnurgus asper
GAGCTACGATTTGAGAGCGCGTGCTTCGGTCTTCAAGTCAAGTCCTGAATGGCAGTGTGATTACATCATAAAGAACAAAGGATATAATAAGACGCTTTACATTTCAGGAGGTGTATTTTATATTCAGCTGAATTCCGCCTAGGTTTCCACTCAACCAATCGGAATGGAATATATACTGGCGGAAAGCTAAAAAGTCACTCTGAAAGATCAAACTTACCCCGAGTCGATACGTCATCCAGAAGGAAAGATATCATTGTTTGTTTACATAAACGGCGCTATTTTGGGATTTTTGACAAGTTTGCCGTACCTTCCGAATATATTTTATAGATGAAAGTTATACTAGTAGAAAGCTGACAAAATTCACTTTCATATTCTGCATACTCGGTGATTTTGAGATGAGTAGGGGCTGAGATATCTTTAAAGCAGTGAGATTTGAAACATATTCGCACACAGTTAAGGCATCCGCGGAAGTGGTCTGTGAGTGTATGAGCGCTATGTTCCGTTATGAATACAACAAGTTCTTGTTCCGAAATTTAATTCAATGCATGATTGATACAACTTTTTGTGGCAATCTTAGAAGGCATATGACCCCCCCCCACCTAGTCCCACTCACTCCATCTCACAATGGCAATGCCACCATGTCCAAGGTATTCCCTCGATCTGTATGGATTGCTTAAACTCTAATATTTAAAGACCATCAAAAGAAGACTGTCATGGTTTGAAACTCCTGACGAGGCATTGAGCAAATTTCCATCTGTAGGTATTATTGATGGACTCTCTATGACATAGCTGAATTTGTCAGTCCATTGCTCTTAATCCAGCTCACAGCTTTCTCCAGGAAGCTGAGAACAAATATTCATCAAAATCAAATCTTCCCCCAAACACATGTCTGAAAGTAAACATAATTACTTTACATTAAAGCTGTCATGTTTTGATACCAAAACCTGCCAGGCAGAGTTTGTTTCTTTCTTCTGGCTTGGCTGAGATTGTTCATAGAATGTCAATTAGACTGTGGTCCCCGAGTCACGTGCCTCTGGGTTACTTAACGTTTCATGTGAAACGGGATCGTAGGATCATTACTTTTGTGCTAGGTTGACTGAACTTATAGATATCGTGTGAACGTCCTTACCAGAAAGGTAGTTACATGGGTTTTAGTTCAACCAAGACTATGCTATAAAATTGCTTTAATTCTCTGTCCACGTTATCAGGCCTATATACCGGTTTTGTCCTTTTTTTTTACTTTACCCTTTTTCTATTCATTTTGTTGACAAATCATTGTACTTTTCAGTTTGTGTCATATGCATTTGCTGCATGCAGAATCAAAGAACATTTATTACACATTACATATCATAATGTTCTTGCAATGTTGCCTCATGGAAGGGGTCTCATGCTGCTGCACTCCATGAACACTGGAAATGGTACGCCCATTACAGCCACAGTACGGTAGGGGCCATACCCCGCATCTTAGAAAGTTGACTAATAAGTGCTCGCAGTACATGTTCAGGTGTTACGCCGACAGGTGAACATTTTTATCTTTCCGGCTATCGGAACCGTGTATTCCTTTATTCTTTGTTTATCGGTCAATTTACACTTAATGGTCAACCACCCCAGCCCAGAGCACTGTACAAAACAAGTTGCCCCGCACAGAGTGACCCGGTCGCACGACCACTTGCCTGCAAAATTCTTTCGACCGAGCGTAAACTCTACACAGCTTGAAATGCGGCCAAGAGTAACACCCACCGGCATCGGCACAGATCCCTGACCAAACTGTGGAACGATGATTTTGTCGTTGACGTGCCAAACCCTTAAATTTCAGTGAAATGGAGGTTACGTGGTGTCTGCCTTATCTTCACATCTCTTGTGTTATGAAAAACTTCCTCCTGCAATTCATGCTCCTTACATGATTTTGGCCCAGGGCCATGACCAACTTTTATGTGTGTCTAAATGTGATATGCCCTGGGTTTGTTTGAATGAAGGTCAATTTAGCAGCCACTAGGGGGAAACATTCACTGATTGGTTACTTGGAAAATCCAAGTTAAACAATAGGATGGTGCAGGTAAATGTGCCCCTGGCTGGGATTGGAATGCCTCTTATTCCCAGATAAATGGTTGGTGAAGGTATAATTAGTTAATTAAGCTTGTTCTTGTTGTGTTGGAGTCATTGAAGTCTTCTCCTCATGATTGCATATAGTTTTAAATAAATGTAGCAGCAGAAGTTGCTTACACAGACTATTATCTCTTTCATCCTCGTAACTCTCTTCACTTCATAAAACAGAAGTTAAATTTTAACTGAATGTTGCTACAATCTTTTTCCAATTACAGAATTAGAAATGAATTGGAATTAGTTGCATGTGAAAACCAGTTTTAAATGGAAATCCCTGCTGCAAAATATATACATCGATATATTTTGTAGATTGTTGGTGCAAAAGTAGCTTACATGGGCAAAGAAAATGTACCAACATAGCATTGTTATTTTCCCACGATGCAGTTTTCCAAACAGCCAAATTTTGCAGGTGTCTTCATCAAGGTTCAATGAGCTCTACAAAGTCCACTTTTGAGAGATCAAACCTGTGATTTATATTATAGTCTACAGATATGCCCTGTTTTTGTGTTTTATTTAGGACACTTTAATTGACCATTTATGTTATTCTTATTAACACCTTTTCCCACTTGGTTTCTATGCTGGATTTTTTCCTCTGGTTTTGCCTCCATTGTTTGATATCCACATGACATCATGACTACTCTCTCCACCTGATGTCCCACATGTTAACATAGTCAGCATGATACCGTCCAATGTAATATATTCCTCCTTTATCTTCATGTCACAATCATCTTTCAAAACATCCAGAAATTCTGCCTGCTGTTGGTCCAATATAGTTCCCCCTAAGGGAATATTTTAACATAATCAATGTCCATAATTTTGTCACAAATTGACCCAGTTGTCCTAATTTTTGTGAACTTTTGTGGCAGGATCTGGAAACAACATACACAGTATGATCAATTTGGCATCACTCCAAGTATTCCATTTTTGAAATGTGAATGTCCATGATATTTGTCCAAATAAGATGGTAAAATGTCTAATAAATTTTAAATAAATAGCAGTTCTTAAAAAAAGGTAACAACATTTTTTGGTAACTTATCCTCTTGAGTTGGATGGCATTTCTTGGAAATAACTTCTACAGCTATCTTTGTTCTCAAAGAAACAGCATTTTCTTTAAGCACAACAGTTTTAGGAGAACAAAGGCATATGATGAGTGAAACCTTGTCCAAGAAAGATATTCCCCCCAAACAAAACCCATTTATTTAGAGAAAATATCTCTTATTAGAATTAGTATATTAGATTAGAACTAGTCTTCCTTTGTGGGAGTGCACGATTCATAGCAAACTCAAGAGGTAGTTTTAGACTTTTAGACCATGTTTATAGGACATTTACACTTTAACCCCATTCATAGGAGTAGGTTATCATAATGATTATAGACATGTAGGTTTGTATTCTTAGCATAGTTGGAAGAAATACTCTACCCTTTAAGGCCATTCCTAGCAGCCCAGCAGTTATCTGAGTGTACATGTACATGTTAGACTAGTCTAAGCATATTTGGAGGTAACAACTCTATGACCCTTTAAACCTATAGGAGTCAAGTTATCATAGCATACATGTGGTTTCTGTTTACTGGCTGGTTCAATACCAACTAACCATGAAATTAGGTTTGACTGGAGCAGGTCTGTGGACAGAAGTAGGAGAAAATATTGCATTCAAACTACAATAGCCAACTGATAAGTTGTTGAGTAAATTACAACCTTAATTAATTACATAGCTCATGTGGGGATGAAATAAATTTACTGGATATTTATTAGGTTTGAGACAAAAATGTCTTTGATGTTACTGTTGACTAGATGATGATGTGACTACTGTCACAGCAATAATTTAATTGATGTTGACATTACGAGGTCATGGTTGATATGGCATTTATTCAAACTGACCTGATCATCTATTTATTGGTTGAAATCAATATGGAGTGAGCTATACCTACATAATTTCATGAATTGTTTTTAAAAAGTTGAGGTGAACTTTAATATTTACTTTGTAACAAAAAATTAGTTGGCTCTTACTTCAGAGACATGACCAGCACAGATTCAAGGGGTACGTGGAAGGGGACATATGCCTCCCTCCCTTTCTGGCAGACGGATACCTCTAATTTGATTATGGAATTCATATTTAAAATGTCATTATCTCCCAATTCTGTGGATTTGCCTGCCTCCCTTTCTATGTTATATCTTGATTGGTGCCCCTCGCCCCTGCAAGATACCAAGATGTTATGGCCACATATTTTAGATCAGTCATATTAGTGATCTCCATTGTATCATTTGTATCAGAAGTAAAAGGCTACTTGGTGGCAATTGGGCATTTTGACCTATACTGTAAGAACGGACTTGTAGAAACTGAGGTACTATATTTTCCCCTGACACTTATAATTTCGAGCTACATATGTGTTAGGATTCTATGACCACAGTTTCTCTTATCCAAGCAGCACTAAATTAGAGATGATTAATAGGCTGTATTCTTCTTGGTTTGTAAGTGAACAGACAATTTGCAAGTAAAATTAGTTCTCTGCTGAAGACTGCCTCAGTCTAGGCCTCCTTCACTGTTGTAATCTGAATGAATCAAAGGTTTATATAATTTATCTCTTTACCCCCAAGCCTACCATTCATTCATAGCTTTAAAAATGTTTGACATTATAGCCTCCAAGGATAAGATTAGGAAGGACAAATTTGCTCTTTTTTCTCCCCAAATAAGCTGATAAGATGTTAATTTGTGTCGGTCTCCCTCTGTGTTTTGTTCTGATTGTTGCAAGTTTAACACAGGGGTCAACATTTAGTAGTCGGCAAGCTAGGTCTCAATCTTTTATCTAATTAAGTTACTAACATTGCTGGAAGTTTCCAAAGTGCTCTGCAGGTCAGGTTGTTTCATTGACCTGGGGAGACAGATTATAACATTCTACAGACAGCTGAAGCAGAGATGTCATTTAATAATTAGCAATGTGACGAATGCAAAGTTTAGGTAATAGTTGATTTTTAAAGCTGCAAACAGTTTGTACTGTTTGCAGCTTTAAAAATCAACTGTTTCAGATAGAAATAACAATCCATTCCTCTATAAGATTTCTTAGAGAGGAATCCAATGTATTCCTCCTGTTAATTAAGACCTTTTTATATCCTAGAGTTAGTTGGAAAACAATGCACCTTTGAGAATTGTTGGTAATTCAGCTGGATGATAGTGGGCACTTAACAACCAATTGCGAGTCTCCTGTGTATAAACAATTTCGTCCCAGTAATCAGTCAAGGGGACGCTCTAATGGTCTTCTGATGAAATTCTAGTCAGCAACACTTGGTAAGAAGAAATAACTACAATTGTTAACACAGTGTTATTTCTTCACTCGTTATTTCTTATTTATTTATTCTGTTATTTCTTCACTCACTTCAATCGTAGGACACTACTTACATCTACAGTACCATAAAATTTGTATTCTAAATGTCCATGGAATGCCACTTTTAAGACAAAACATAGAATGAAATGACTTATATGCATGCCCTCAAATATTTGGAATATCCAAATGTCCCACAATTTGGATACCCATCCCCATAACTCCTGAATCCATGTCCCCTAAGTGTGTCGGACAGGCAATAGTTGATATAACAGTATCACTGTCCAGTTGTTCCATGGGATATCATCTATCGTTTCTTTTGCGGGTGCATCGATTAACGATGTAGCTGATCGGAATGAAAGAAACACAACAGAACAGACTGCTAACTCATTTGAAAACAAGTTTAGTTTGTAAAAATTTGAAGTGGAAGGTTTTCTTTTCAAGGTGCTGTTTTATTTGCAGCCTCTGGTAGTGTTTACACTTGGGGAGGAGGAATTGATGGCCAGTTGGGACTTGGGGAGACATCTCTGTTCCTGGCAGAGCCATGGTGTCTTCCAAGGTCAGGTTTCAATGGAAAAGTATCTCAGATTGCCAGTGCGGAATCATACAGTGCTGTTATTTATTACAAGTAACTCAAATTTAAATTATTTAATTTGTATTGTAAAGCAGGGGCACAGAATCTCCACCATTCCTCTCCCCATTTCCTTCAGCCCATACCCATTAACCAATTCTCCATCTTCCAAGTTCTTTAACTATCCCATATCCTTTCTCTCATATTTTGGACCTGAAAATCAAAATTTAATCCTCCCTGCTTCGCCTAGCTGTGTGTGAAATTCCCTCATGTGATCTGCACCTATGAGAAAGACTCTCTCATTGAAGGGTTGGTTCTGAACTGTATTTCTACAATAAGACCCTACAGTTGATTAAGTTTGATGTATACCTCCCTTTGTGGACATTCTCAAATCTACTGTGACAAATGAATTAAATAAAGATTTAGATACCCTTGTTCGTTTTGTTGCTTAAAAAGTTTGAATTGCTAAAAGTGTATTATGTTTTAAAATCCCAGATTAGGCTGTTAAATCCTAGTAGGCTACTGTTTGTATAGAGTGTCTGAAGCCTCAAAACATAGAGCTTTCTTAGTTGATATTCTAATTGATTCTACAAAAAATGTATTTAAAACCATATCCCACTTTTTATTTTATGCTTAATATTTCTATTTCAAGTGCATTAAGCTTTCTTCTGTAACTATAACATTAAGAATCAACAAAATTTGCCATGCCGTAGTACGTATGCTGCAGTTTACTATGGTTCTCCTGCTGATGTATATTGTTACCATGTATGAACTACAAAGACAGTTATTACGTTATTAATTTATTTGCTTCCCATATTGTATCTTTTAAATACTGCTGATGTTTCAAGATACTTTTCATGACTATATCATCTATCATTGTCAAATTGTCAACTGGAAACTGTAAAGCTTTCTGCTAGAAAACAGGAAGTTCGAGCTTAGATTTCTTCCTGGTAAGGAGGTCCTATCTACCACTTACATGAAACCACTGGTAATAGCATCTTCCTCTGTCACTTCAGATTGTCAAGTCCATCATTTTGCTAGGATTGTTACCAATATTTAAATGTCAATGCATATCAAAATTGATAAGCACTACACTTCATGCATTTATTGAAGACTTCCATTTGTTGCTTCTTATAATAAATCAATGCAAACAGAAAAAGATCAAAAGTAAGCTTATTCAAGTGTTTTGCTGGAGATAGACTACTGTAAAGAGACTACTGTAAAGAGCGTAGTTTGACATTAACTCATCTCCCTTTGCGACCTTGTTCCTTTCCTGTGTACCTTTCCTTTCCTTTCTTGCGTAGACTGTCAAGACTCTTCAGGCAAATTATTATTTTCCTTTTGCTCTTATTCTTATGGCCTTTACAGATAGTTTTCATCCTTAATGTTGCTTTTGCCCTCAGATTAGTCTATCAAAATATCTTTGGACATTCATATTCAGGCAGCAGCTTTAGAATTCCATGTGGTAGTCTGACATATAAGAATCTGAAGAAAGAGTCAACTAGATTCGTCCTACAATATCACACTGATAGTACACTAGTCACGAATATCAAAATTTCTGTGGGCATGCATATTCAGACAGCAGCTATAGAATTCCATGTGGTAGTCTGGCATATAAGAGTCTGCTGAAGAAAGATTCTAGAAACTAGATTCATCCTTTAATATCACACTGATGGTACACTAGTCAAGAATATAGCCAGAGGGTGGGAGATGCCAATCTACCTTCACAACTACCTTACCTTACATGAAACAAATGTATAGCCTATTATTTACTGCAGCTCTACTAAAAAAACCTAGCTCAGAAGCCGTCGGGTCCGTGACTGTGAAACTCTCCGGTCCCGGTCTTCATTCTTCCCACGGTGCCGTACCTCTCGACTCTCACGGCCCCGTCGGGTCCGTGACTGAAGTTCTCCTGCCCCGATCCCGGTCTTCCTTCTTCCCGCGGAACCGTCGGCTCCGTTGTTACCTTCCACAGCTCGACCGGCCCCGCCTGCTCCGTTGCCTCCACCGGCCCCGTTTCCTCTACCGGCCCCACTGGCTCCGTTGCCTCTCCCTGCGCCGTTGCCTCCACTGGCCGCGTCTGCTCCATTGCCTCTAACGGCGCAGTTGCCTCTACCAGTGCCGTTGCCTCCATCTGCGCCGGTGGAGACAACGGAGACGATGGAGGCAACTGCACCGGTAGAGGCAACAGAGCCGATGGAGAAAACTGCGCCGGTAGAGCAACGGTGCAATTAGAGGCAACAGAGCAGGCGGGGCCGGTGGAAGCAACGGAGCCAGTGGAGGAAACTGCACCGGGAGAGGCAACGGAGCCGGTGGGGCAGGTCGAGCTGTGGAAGGTAACAACGGAGCAGACGTCTCTGCGGGAAGAAGGAAGACCGGGATCGGGGCCGGAGAACTTCAGTCATGGACCCGACGGGGCCGTGAGAGTCGAGAGGTACGGCGCCGTGGGAACCGGTGGAGCCATGGCACAGTCTATGACCCGGACTGCTAGTGTGAAAAGGGCGAGGAGTCCCGGAGCCGTGGAAGGCAGTAACAAGGGAGCCGACGGCCCCCGTGGGAAGAATGAAGACCGGGACCGGAGAGGTTCACAGTCACGGAGCCGACGGGGCCGTGGGAGTCGAGATTGCGACGCCGTGGGAGCCGAGATGTGCGGCGCCGTGGGAGAAGAGTGGAGAAGAGGGACGTGTTTTGTTTCCCGCTGGACCCGGAGACTTCGAGTTGTCAGGAATGCCGGTTCGAGACTTTGAAGGGTTTTCTGGAGGACGGATGGGAGCCGCGGGGACGGACCGGGAAGCAGTCGTCTTCGTCAGCAGAACCTCGAAGTGTGGCGAATTAAGCATCCGGCAGTGGAACTCCTGAGAGCGTTAATGGCTCCAACGTGGAGTGAGTCCGCGAATCAGAACGAGATGTGGCTCAGGACGGGCCCGGGAGACTCGAACTCGAGCGGACTATGCAGAGTCGAAAGAAGTTAAGTACATGGGGACGGTACCAGGACCGTCGGAGGATACGGGTCCGATGGAAGTGGAAAGCGAGGCAATTTGATTGTGAGAAAGCAAGTTGACCGACAGAAAAAGACCTCTAAGTAATATTTGAATAAGATTGTGAAGGCGGTGCCCAAAGAACTTCCTGCAGACATGGAATGCAATCAGAGGTTTACGGCCATAGTAGGAAGGCAAAAGTGGTCATCTTTTCCTATGGAAGCATCCAATGCTTTTCAGGTGGAGGATGAAGCGTGGAAAGAGCTATTTTCAACGTCAGGAATACCTCCGGAGGCACTCGAGAGATTGAGAATGTTAGGTGGATCAGAGAGGCCAGTTCGTCTCTAGACAGAAGAGAAGAGTGGTGGATCTTTAGGGGAAGAATCTGGATCGAGCATCAAGAGTGGGGCGGAAGTTTGCTTCCTCTCTTATTATTTGTGGAAGTTTTGGCTAAAGCATTGTCGCAGAGCCAAGGAGACATAACGAGGAAAGATGTGTGTCTTAGTATCGCCGTTGGGACCATTCTCGAGACTGATCTTTGATCAGTTCGCTAGAGTGGTGGTGAAGTTTCGCATTGTGACGCCAATGCTTGGAGCCGTGAAGGCTAGAGACAAGCCAAACGGAGCCGGTGGAGCTCAGACACGGGACGGAAACGACAGGTCCGTGAGGGGGATGCCCGGAGCCGTGGTAGAAGGCCTGGAGCCGTGGAAACGTGCCGGGGAGAAAAATCGGACCCGGCGAAGCCGACGGGTCCGTGGACAGACCCGTAAGAGAGGGAGACGTCCGGAGGGAAGCAGATATGGTATACGGGTTCGCAACGGACCCGAGGGATGGCACCGAACCCGTGGATGAAGACGGGCCCGAGAGTGGAAGGAAGCCCGGAGCCGTGGAGGCGGGCCGGAAAGAGTTTGGACAAGGCAGTTAAGAGCATTACGACATCAACGTTTTGGAGACCCGGTCGGTCATCATTCCACTATTGGAAAATGGCAGGTGGGTGGTGAACTTGGATTTAGAGGATACGTGTCCATTCACAGGGATTCGCAACGGTTTTTGGCCTGCCGGTACCAGGGAAACGATTATCAGTTTGTGGCGCCTCCGTTCGGCCCGTCATCTGCCCCGAGGGTGGCTAATCAACCGAGAAAAATCATTGTTGATCAGAAGATTTTTGGGGAGGCGTTGCCCCTCCTAGCCTGGTGGTCCATGGCACACAATGTGAGTGCAGGAATCACCGTCCATTAACAACAATTACAACGGATACGTCACTCATGGGTTGGGGCGCGTCCTGGGGGAACGAGACGTCGTCAGGTACCTGGTCTCGTCGAGAGGGGATGTGCCACATCAATCTCTTGGAACTAGAGGCAATAACGAGAGCAATAGAGATTTGGGTTCCAAAGCTGACGGATCACAGTATCACAGGGGACACAAGATCCAGGAAGATATGTCAGAAGGCGTCAGAGCTTCTCCTTCGTTGTCAGGATCTGGGAATAGGCCTGAGGGCATCTCATCTGGCGGGTACGGAAAATACGATGGCGGGTGCCCTGTCCTAGGGGACGTTTGGACCAGAATGAATGGTGCCTGGCTCAGAGTTGGGCGGATCACGTGTTCCTCTTGTTCGGTTGTCTGAATATACATCTGTTTGTGACAACAGCCAACGCGCGCCTCTCAATGTTCTGTTCGAGGAAGAGGCGTGAACGACAGACACACTGTCCCTCCAGTGGGACGGTTTGATTTCCTCCATGGTGCTTGATATCGAGTCCTAATGAAGGTAAAGAGGTCGAGGGTGGTGCTGTTGCTGGTAGCACCATTTTTGCCTGATCAACCAGGGTTCACAATGTTGATAGACCTGCTGGTGGACTGTCCTCTTCGTCTGCCATGGGAGAAAACCTTGATTACTCAGGACAATGGTCGAGTAGTGCACCAAGACCTAGAAAAATTACGTCTTTGTGTCTGGAAGGTGTCAGGATGCGACAGGCTGGCGTTTCGACAGAAGCTATGGAAATTGCGGTCAAGTCGTGACATTCCTCAACGGTTCTGACATACAATGTCCGTTTGGAGCAGTTTTTTAGATGGTCGACGAAGAACAATTGCAATTCAGTGGAAGCGTCGGTGAGCAAAGTAGCAGACTTCCTTTCACTACTGTTTCAAGAAGGTCTTCAAGTAAGCACGATACGAAATTATCGGTCTGCAATTGCCTCGGGGCATGGAGGGTTTGAGGACGGTTCTACTGTGGGAAACAACGAAATGATTGTAAGGCTTTTGAGGGGAATGTTCCACTCGAGACCTCCGGTAAGAAGGCTTAATTGTGATAGCCCTGACGAAACCTCCTTTTGAGCCGATGGTATCGATTTCCTGTTTGCAATCGAAACGGGGTTCTTGGTGGCTGCCGCAACAACGAGAAGGAGAAGTTTTGTACATGCTTTGACTCTGAAAAATGGCCGTTTCAGATTTGACTAGGCGGGAGTGTCAATTTTACTGGATCCAGCCTTCATAGCGAAGAACCAAATGGCGGCTTTTACTCCCTTCGCTGAAGGAATGCTCCTCAGTTTTTGGGGATAAACTATGCTGCCTGGTGAGAGCATTGATATGGTACATACATCGAACAAGTTCAAGGAGAACATCGAACCAGCTTCTTATTATCCCGAGGAGCCCGTTCGGTCCAGCATCCCAAGGACACCATCTAGCGATGGATTGTTCTACTAATCAAATTCAAAGAGTATTATATTATATTCAAATTCCCATCGGGGAAGGTACGAGCCCATGACGTGAGAGGTCAAGCATCTTCAAAGGCTTGGTTTGGAGGTATTCCTTTGGAGGAGATATTGGCGGCGGCGTCGTGGAAGACACCTTCCTCCTTTGTGGCCAGTTACCTGAAGGATGTGTTGTCGGCCAAAGGGAGGTTCAGTGTTGAATACGAACATTTGAAGAGAGAGAAAGAGGCAGTTCCAGGACCATCCACCCTTTGGCCCTGTGCTAATCTTATACATTGGTTTCATGTAAGGTAAGGTAGTTTTGAAGGTAGATTTCCCAAAACAGTAATGGTTTGGGAATCTACAAACAGCTACTTACCTTACATCTCCTCCCTCTTCGGAACGGACTTAGAGGCTAGGGGTTGGAGGTTAGGGTTTAAAGGACTTATCTTTTAGTCCCAGGTAGAGATGGTTTTAGTGGCAAGAGTGGGTAGTCTCGGGATATAAAAAAGAAAAGTCAAGAGAAAGAAGGTAGTACTAACGGAAGAGTCCGGAGGGTGGATAACTGTCTACCCCCGCCAAAGATTGGAATGAAGGATACGCAACGTGTGGGGCTTCAGGAGCTGGGTGACCAGCTTCTGGGCTAGGTTTTTTGCTAGAGTAGAGCTGTAGTAAATAATAGGCTATACATTGGTTTCACGTAAGGTAAGTAGTTGTTCGTAGATTCCCAAACCACTACTGTTTTGGGAACTCTCACCACCCCCTTTGGTGCCCAGAAGACAGGATTCAATAAAACAGACATTACAGGGATATCAACTTTATTTTGACCAGTTGTGTTCCCACTTTCAATTTCATGGCTGCTGCATGTGAAGTTAACTGCATGCAGTGGAAGCTTTGTTTTGTAAATCAAAAATTTCTAAGGTTAGGAAAGTAACTTCAATTTCTGCATAATTTATTATTAGTACTTATCATCTTTGGGGCATGGATAGAATGTGGTATAAGCATGCAAGCTTCAGACATGTCCCTATTTTTGCTTTTTAATATTGCCAGAGGAAAGCTTTACATGTGGGGGGGGGGGGGAAACAGTCACATCGTGTCTCCATTGCGACCATCGTCATCTGCACATTTTCACCCAACACCCATTGGAAGCCAGTATCCAATTAGCTGGCGGTGGTGGCTGGCACGCGACTGCTATCGCAGGTTATCCAGGTAGGATTACCCACCGATCAAAGTCGCTCATATCTCTCTCCACCTTGCGTTATCTTTACGTTTGAAGTTTTCTTTTTAAACTGCAGGGTCTTCTAATATTACTACAAATTAGTATCATTGTAGATTCTATACATATATTCCTTTCATAATTCTTTATCTTTTCATAAATGTTTGACTCAGACTTTCAAGTGCTAAGTTGTCAACTTGCCATGCAGGTCGCTGTTGCCATCTGAACGATTTTTTAGTCATTTCCCTTATTTGGTTGGGGAGGTTTTGTTTCAACATTAACATGTCTAGTTTTCCAATGATGGGGTAGAATTTAATACCCGCTACCCTCTGGGAATTTATGAATGTACTCAAGGAACATGGAAGTTTGGTTTTCAAAATTCTGTTCATGTATCCTTGAACTCGCAAGACGACATCAAAATGGTTTTGGGTTTTTCTTGCTTTCTTGAAAAGTGGATATACTTGCCCTCCTTTTGTCTATTACTCTGAAGTGGATTGAAGATCAAATCTGATATTTCTAGTTTCTTTGAGTTTTGACATTTATTTATGGATCCTCACGATGATCATTTCCAAACTCAACAGTTGGAAGATTAGCCCTCAATTGCACTGAGGGTAGTTTTGTGCGAATAATTTGAATTAGTAATGATCTCTGAAGGTTACTGGTATATGGTACTTATAAGAAATTTGCAAGAACAACATTTATGAAGTATATCCTTTTTATAAAGAAGTTGCAGTGATGGAATTCTGGTAAGGTTAATGAACTGGGTGAGGTTTCTACGACGATGGATGCATCTGTTAAAGGAGCGATGTGCAGGATTGAAGGAAGGAATTTAGGAAAGTTTATTTAAATAGTTGGTGTTTCAGTCAACCAACTGCTTTTTTATCTTTCTTTTTTTTGGTTATATCATTCCAATCTTATCACTTTGCCTATGAATGTAACACTTACTAATTATTCCATTCTCAGCTTGCACTGCATGGTATAATGCCAGTAGCAAATTTTACGATAATATACATGCATACAGAACATCTGGCTTGCCGTTCAAGTGCCTAATTGTATAAATTTCATATTCTAGAAATCTTACAGCTGCTGTAAGATTTTCAATGGTGCAAGTGCTACGGAATTTTATTTTCTGTTTGTTTCAAATCGATTTGCAGCCAATGTGTATGTCGTCGCGCACATCTACTAGCAATTTGGCGCTGGTATTGCAGCACCCTTGACCACTGAGCAGAACAAATGTACTACACCTGCTCTATTGTTGCAGCTTACAGGGTGGTCAATCAGTTTAGATAGTGCCGATGACGATATACTTATGTGGTTCTAACTCGTCAAGTTTGCCACTTGAAAAATTTGTAACATTTGCCGACTTTCACAGGACTACTATAGGCAATAATTGTTTCCACTGAAAATTGTTTTCAAAATGGTGTCAAGGTAATGTCATGGTTAATATATGAAAAGTATTTAGCATACAGCACTTGCGCCATCTATCTTAGTGCAATGTGTTCATCGGTATGTAATGCGCAGATAACCAAACTTTTTACTGCCACAGCTGTTCGTTTGCTTGCATTTAGTTGGATTGTTTGGATGAAGTCTAGGACTTGTATAGTTTAAACAATAATCACCTTACATTTGAAATGTTTATATATGTTATGCAATTACACAATGGATAGATATGTGTTACTGTTAGCCTTGTTGCACTTGCGCATATCTCATGTAAAATGGGATTTTAGATAGCGGTTAACTGGTTAACCGACTGTTAAAAAGTTGATTTAACCAGTAATTAATTTACTTGAAAGTCACAAGACTTAGCTCCTTCAGGCACAACCCCAGAAATGTAATACCATGCAGCTAGAAGTCAGTGTCACTATGGAATACCCTTTACATCAAAGCCAACTTCAGAATGCAATACATGACTTCTTCATTTTGTGCTCTTGAAAACAAATGTTACCTTTTGATGCTGGTTCTGATATTAGAAGTTGGTTCAGGTCTGAAAATTTTCAATATCAAATCTGTGCAAGGTCATTTTTTTTTATAAAAACAGTCAGGTTTTCATCAGAGGAAGTCCGGATTGGTCTCTTTTTCATGAGGGGGTCTGGTTTTCATTTGGGTGTAAGGAGTAGTTGTTGGTTTCACCTATAATAATCTGGATTAGTCAAGTTTTCCTTGATGGAATCCTGATCAGGTTTATATATTTTCCTGCCTAGTACTGATCAGGATTTTTTGGGATTTATTAATCTGGTTCTGTTAAATTCTCAAATCTGTAACCAGGCCAGGAAAAATAAAAATATCCTGATCTGAACAGTTCCAGCATACAGCCAATTGTTTAATGATTTGTGGCTGATTTGCTGAAATAAGACAAAGATTCTCTGCAATAAAACTATACACTGCCATGCTTAGGATTTCCATGTAGTTCTATATATGCCTGTACTTTTTTTTAATATTCAAAAAGTTGTGGCTGTGGTCTTTGCTTTTTACATTTATCATTTGGATTGTGCGCCATATGTAAGTAATATTGGAATATCAACAAGATAAATGATTAATGCTTTTACAGCTGGTATGTAGGTACTTGTTTAATATCAACCATCCTGAATCTTTCATGATATGTCAACAGATGCAGTGATTAATGTCTAAAAACTTGACATTGCAGCCAAAGTTCATCCAGTGCTGGTGCTGCCCAGTTACTGATTCCTGTTTCAAGCATATCATATTATTTACATAACAGTTTTATAGAGGTCGTATGTAGCATTGAAAAGTAGAAATAAGTTAATTTATTTTGGTTTCCGTTGTCTATATGGCATGAGAGTTGTTGTACACGAAGAAAGCATATCGAATCCAGAATGAATGATTTTTGAAAGCAGTGTTTGATGCCAACAATGTGAAGTATGGTTAAAGTTAACTGATATATGCCTCATGTTACATGCCTGTAGTTCACAGAGGGGACTAGGAGCCTCACTATGCACTATATTTATGTAAGGTTTATATATGAATTTGTGTTTATAGTTCAAGCAGATTTATAATCAACCAATTCAAGCAAGTTGATTTTAACCTAATGAGATGCAAAATGATACACAGGTGTTTGAAAGAGTAAACATTAGGTCTAGACTGTAAGTAAATTAGAAGTTGTTTATATTAATGTCATATCTATGGCTAATATCTCTGTAAATTCATGAAATTGACAAATGCAGGTAAATATTGAAGCCAGTTATTTATATTAATGTCATATCTATGACTAATATCTCTGTAGACTCATGAAATTGACAAATGTAGAAAAATGTTGAAGCCAGTTGTTTATATTAATGTCATATCCATGAAATTGACAAATGCAGATAAATATTGAAGCCACTGATCTTATGTAGGGGGCAGGGTCTTTAGTATTTTTGATTAATTTATTTCTTTTCAAGTTGATAGAAATATATTTGCTCTTGCCAAAACATGAAACAAGGATTTTGTTCTTTGCAAAATCTTCAATGCAAGTAGTGACCCTTGCACCATGCTAAAAAAAACAATTGATTGTGAAAAGCTACAATCATGTTAATTTGTGAAAATAAAGAAATGTTAAACCTCTCTTGAAATGTGTTGGTGAGTTTATCATAAGAATGAGTTAAGGGCAAATATTGGTTTAAGGAACAGTTTGCATTTGAATTCAAACCGATTACAAACTGAAAGAAAAATAGTAATTTCCAGTTTTTATATGTATGGAAGGTAATCTTGAGAATGCTGACAATGAGTAGATCTGTACAATCAATTATTTTTACTATAATTGGATTTTGTATCACTACTTTAAAAACTGTTGACTGTGGGATTCTTTTGTGAACATAAAAATATCATTTTGCAAAAAAAAAGGAAAGTACAATAGTATACCACTGGACTTGAACTCCTGCAAATGGTCAATACTAAAAAAGGTTGTTTTTCCTGTGCTGCATGGCCATGGTCAAGAGTGTTGGTGAGCGGGGAGTCACTTAATCACACGCAGTTATTCAATTGTGACTAATTTTTCTTCGAAAATTTGTCAATAGAGTACTCATCTCAACAAGATGGGCAAGTTTTTTCTTTTTCTTGGAAACAACATTCGAAACTCGCATTCAAAACATTTTTTGGGATTTTCCATCTTACACTAACAGTGCTATTCATATTTTACATGATCATTGCACCGAATGTAACATGAACATCTTGTGGCACTGATTTATCTTTCTGCACAAGACATATAGGTAGGCAGATGTAACATAAGGTCCTAACATATTTCACTGAAATTCTGTCTTTTACAGCAACAAAAATGAAGAGGATGCTCAAATTCATAAATTTTCTCTTACCCTCTATTACATAACAGTACAATGTCAAGACAACATTATAAACTTTGTTAGCTCTCATGTAAAGTATTAATTAGATGTATAAAAGGGGTTACATTAAGAAACATCCTTTCATTGACTTGATCTTTCTCAATGTTAACAATTAAGTTGTCATAGCTATACATGACCTGTGCAGTTCTGGTAAAAAAAGGATCAGCAACATATCCCTTCTTCCATCGACCTATTCATTATTGACGTTTATGTTGAACAGTGCACAATCACTTTAGTTTCTGTAGTAATGAATTCTGGAATATCACAGATCTGATAAACAGTTGTGTGTTGTGGAAGGGAGAAGGGTGGGGGTACAGCAGTATATGAAAAAGGTGTTTTGGTACAAGGAGCAAAACTCCAACTATGTATAGATGACAATCGTCATCCTCCTCGGATGGCTCTTAAATTGGGAGAAATTGTCCTCCCACCAGCCAATGCAAATAACTAGGTGCACGGGTAGAGGTTTTGGAGTTTTTAATGGAGACCACTTAAGTCCTCCCCACTTAGGGACCAAGCCCTGCAAGAGCATGGCTTCGAGCACTGTCTAACCCTGATGGTTTGCAGGACGAAAATCTCTTTGCTTCAATTCTCTAATGCATTCCACAGTATCTCTTCGTGGTTCAATCCTCCCACATCCTTGTGGTGTGGAAGCACCGTCAACTTATCTAATGGTGTGAAGGTTGCAGGGCCCAGATCATGATGACCTTGGATGCTGCCCTATAGGGATTGTAGCCATCTGTGTGAGAGGAATCATTGAAAGGAATCTGGTCTGAATCAGATAGTACCCTGCACATAGGACAAACTGGTCCCACTGGGGGGGGGGGACCTCGTTCCCCATCCCTGTGCATAGTGACGTGGAATTTTCTTCTTTTCTGTCATGCCAATGACATCCACGCCCTAGAGTCCCATTTTGCAGGGAAGAACAACATCCAAGAAGACACACTTTCACTGAGCGGGGGGACCTCGTTCCCCATCCCTGTGCATAGTGATGTGGAATTTCCTTCTTTTTTCCTAGAGTCCCATTTTGCAGGGAAGAACAACATCCAAGAAGACACACTGTCAAGGTGTCTCTTCAACCAGGCTGGGAGTGGCAAATTGCTCCCATCTGGACAAATTTTCTCTTCAGGAAATTTGGACTTACTTTTTCGGGCCCGCAGAGGACACCAAGCTCCCCAACCTTCCGCAGGCAGTCCTCCATCCAATAACGATTGCCCAGTGCAAGTATAGTAACTCAGTTCGGGCAGGTCTGTCAACTTGCCTTGATCTTTGATACAAACAAAATCTCTGAAATCTAAGATCTAAAATCTGTGGCCATGACAGATTGGTAAGTTTCTGAACCAGCAAAACATTTTCGGTCAGCATTTTCGGTCAGATTTGAGACACTAAGCGTGTCTCAAATCAGATATCACTAGCTTTTTTACTTATCTGTACACTTACATTAATCCAATCTAACACAAAACCCATGGTACTAACAACAGAATGTCATTGCACAGTTAAAAACTACATTCAGTCTAAGGTATATAGTTTTGGCGAAAGAAATCGGCATAAAGCCACACATGCCATAAATCTGGGCTGGGGAATATTTGATTGTATAAAGTAAGGTAGATTAAAAAGCCTGAAATCATGACTAGAGTATATGCGTTTTCCTGTCAAGTAATCATATCGGCACTTTAAAGCTACTGTATTTGACTGAATTTTTGGGTTTACAATGGATCAATTGGGGGATCAATTTCCATGAAATACAGAAGCTATAGGTATGAATTGATCTATGATACTGTATATGGCCTGTAAATTGGCTGGGTGTTTAAGATTTCAAGGCATACATAGATATTTGGATGGAATTCCAAGAAATGCAGAAGCTATAGGCATGAATTGGTCTACGATACTGCACATGGACTGTGAATTGGCTGGGTGTTTAAGATTTAAAAGGAATACAAAGAAATATTTTAAAGAAATACAAATAAGAAATTTGGATGGAATTCCATGACACAGAAATACAGAAGCTATTGGCATCCATTGATCTACAATACTGCTCATGGACCATGTGCAAATTGTCTGGGTGATTGAGAATTCAAAGAAATATTTTATAGAAATACAAGGAGATATTTTAAAGGAATACAAAGAGATATTTGGATGGAATTCCAAGAAATGCAGAAACTATAGGCATGAATTGGTTTAAGATACTGCACATGGACTGTGAATTGGCTGGGTGTTTAAGATTTAAAGGAATACAAAGAAATATTTTAAAGGAATACAAATAGAAATTGGGATGGATGGAATTCCAAGACACAGAAATACAGAAGCTGTAGGCATCCATTGATCTACAATACTGCTGCTCATGGACCATGTGTAAATTGTCTGGGTGATTGAGAGTTAGGAATACAAAGAAATATTTTATAGAAATACAAGGATATATATACAAATAGATATTTGGATGAAATACAATGAGGTAGTTAGTTTAAAGGAATACAAAGTGATAATTTAAAGTAGTACAAAGAGATAATTTAAAGAACTACAATGACATACTTTAAAGGAATATATACAATGACATTTCAAACTACATACTGTACATTTTTTTTATACTGCCATGATGTGGTCAAAAGAATATGAAAATTTGTGCTTTGATAATTTCAGAGTTAAAAACAAAGGAACTATCAGGGTAACCTGCAGTGGGGTGGAATAGTGCCCCCCCCCACCAGTTGTTTGTTTCCAAATGAAGTTTGTGGCAATGAAAGAATCAGACTGTTTCTTCATTTGTTCTTGGAAAAAAATCACTTTGACCACAAAAACTGTTTAACTGTTTAACTTGTTTAACTGTAGTAAACTACATTATGTTAATGTTGCTTCTTATTAAAGAAAGTCGCACTCAATAAAAATAACCGCAATCCGTAAAATAAACTCACAATTGCACTGCATACATTGTCACGCACTTGTCAGTAAATGCTATTGAACAATTTCAGCATGTACTCTCACAGTGACAACTTTTGCAAAAAGAGCTAGCTTAAACTCAAGACCAGGCATGCAGACAAAATAAGCAGCACTAAACTCCCTAAAGGAATCATCGCTAGAATTCCCGGAAACAAATTTGTAAGTTTTGTGTGCAAACTTTGGTTCATTCTTTGAAGATTTCAGGATCGATCATTACTACGTAACCTGCAAAGTTGGATATAATTGGAATGACTCGGCATGGGTTTTGGGGGTACTATACCAGGATACCTTTTCATACATTTATTTTTGATATGTTCTGCTCAATCAATACTTTCCCTTGTATAATACAAGGAAACCAGTATAATTTCTCAAAACATTCAAAACTTCAGAGTGCCTCGAACCCCTCCTTGCCCAACAAGGGTTTTTAGGCCCATGTATTCTATCAAATTTTCTATTTCCTAACTTTCTCAAAACCCTGGGGCTTCCTGTTGATTCGTCCTACTCCGTACACCCTAGGGACCCAACCTGGGCTTCACCCTGGACCAACACTCTGCATGCATTGGAAATCATGTTTCCCTTGGAAAATTTGTGCACCCTGCAATGCCTGGTTCCAATGTGTGTATAGTGAGTGATATTGTTGTATACTACAACAAAACTGACCTTTACTCCCATCGTTTACAGGTGAATTAGTGAAGTTTACAAAGCATATATTCCTCCATGCTGCTCTACCTACTGTTCATTCTCAGATTGGTTTGACATCATGACTTATTGGCCCTCATTTGTAAAATAAATGTGACAATGCCAAACATTAATCTGTTTTGACGAATGTTTGCCTGGCTAGTTTGTCAAACATTACGATTGAACTGTTTCTTACTATGTCAATACATCTAGACAGCTACTCCAAATGTGTCTGCGAATTAGATAAATTTTTACCTGTGCAAATAGTGACAGCAATGTTTTGACAAACATTGTCTTCCAACCATATCAGACAGAGAGCTAGACTTATAGGTACACCTGAATGTAGAGGACAGGTAGAGTGCCTGTTTATAGATTTGCTATATCAGTATTTCTGAAATGAAAAAATGTGTTTTCGTTTTGCCAAGAATATAGAAAGAGCATGCATGAGACCAATATGAATATTTCAACTGATATCCTCACTACTAAATATGCATAGTGCAGGAGTTGTTGCCACTTTGTGGGATTATGGACTTGCTGAAATCAGTGATAAAAATTATATTACGTACAGTACGCAGGAACGTGCTTAAAACATATCGGCTTGCCCTGCAAATGATTACAATCACTGGACACTGCTCAATCACTGGACACTGAAGTCATAGTTTGTTTGTTGGCCCACAATGGAAGTAATTCTAGATGTCTTAGTTAAGTAACTGCAGATTGTTTATTAATATAGAACTCCTTTATTGGCATGGATGTATTAGAAGTCTTTCTTTATGTCCAAATAGTTGATTGAAGTTATATTTCTATGATCTCTCTGGTAAAAAAGTCAGTTTTGTCTATGCTTACATCCAAAGTTGTGCAATTCTTGAAAACTGCTCAGATTAAACTTATTACTGGCAAAATGGTCATTCAACTCAATCCCAATCCACCCACCGACATTGAATACTTCCTGGATAAAGAGGAGATAAGATTGAAAGGAAGCAAGGAAATTGAAGAAATCCTGAATCCACACTTGTTAGACTTCTCATTCATCAACACGAAACAGTTATCGAAGTAGTCGGAGGTGCAGATTCCCTCAAAAGAGCTGTGATGTATTTGAAGGCCTATGTGCACATGTATTTATTTAATTACCTATTTATTTAATTACCTATTTAATCTCCTATGACGGCTGTTCCCCCACCCCTTCCATGATGCCATTGGATATCAGAACTGTCCAACTGTCGCTGGTGCTTTCCTGCTATAATTATTGCCCATAAAAACATTGCATAGCCACATGGAGGCTGTAGTTTCATTTTTTTTGTTACAGAAACACTCCCGGCAACCATTTACACTCTTTGAGGAATGGTTAGGAAAAAACAGTACAATTTGTTGGCATGGCAGCGCCCATGAACTGTTTCCTGGCCTCTCGAGTCCAATTACTGAATTCTGATTGTTAGTTCGACTCGTATGACCCATATTTCATTCTGGACAATGAAATTAGTGATATTAAAGATGAAAATGGATTTTCAACATTACTGACATACTTAGTGGGGGATTTAGCTGCTGATTGGCATCGCATACACTATATCCTAACATTACTGTAAATGATTTTCTGTTATTGACAGGGTGGTAATTGGTAATGTTATAAGACAAACATACCACAGATGTATGTGCATGGTTGATATTACATTATACAACTAAAAATTCTAATAAAACATTGATACTCATATTTTTCTTATTGCTTTCATTGGTTTCTACAAATTTGATGCAGGATTTTCCAATTATTTTTAGTAAAATAACTTCATTGTTGCACTAGCAACAGGAGAATGTATAACTGTTAGCACATGTGCGTATTACGTAAAGAGATAGATGACTTAAGTTAACTCTTTATATATCTTTTACTTCTTCTTACAATACCTCTCCAAATGTAACCTATTTCTCTGAATGAATTTGAATGATATATTATGGCATCATTATTGGCCTAGGTTAGCCTACACCACTGTATGTTCCAATATCTGCACTTCACTGTTCAACAACCGGACTCGGATTTAAAAAAGCTGTCAAATTTTCCAATTAAGTCATCAAGAAATTTCAGTGCCAATAATGATGACTCGTATGACCCATATTTCATTCTGGACGATGAAATTAGTGATATTAAAAGATGAAAATGGATTTTCAACATTACTGACATACTTAGTGGGGGATTTAGCTGCTGATTGGCATCTACATACACTATATCCTAACGTTACTGTAAATGATTTTCTGTTATTGACAGGGTGGTAATTGGCAATGTTATAGACAAACATGTTATAAGACAAACAAAGATTGTGCATGGTTCATATTACATTTATTCAACTAAAAATTCTAATAAAACATTGATACTCATATTTTTCTTATTGCTTTCATTGGTTTCTACATATTAGATGCAGGATTTTCCAATTATTTTTAGTAAAATAACTGTTAGCACATGTGCGTATTAGGTCAAGAGATAGATGACTTAAGTTGAATATTAATGTTAGTAAAAACTATACTGAGAATGCACTGTACAAACCATGCAGGACTCCATGTGTTAATATCAGTTTCTCTTGTTCTTTGTAGCATGGCAGCCTGGTACAGACGATTCCTCAGATGAAGATGATTCAGAGGCTGCTGGAAAGATTAACCAAAGTAAACTCTTTATATATCTTTTACTTCTTCTTACAATACCTCTCCAAATGTATCATATTTCTCTGAATGAATTTGAATGATATATTATGGCATCATTATTGGCACTGAAATTTCTTGATGACTTAATGGAAAATTTGACAGCTTTTTTAAATCGGAGTCCGGTTGTTGAACAGTGAAGTGCAGATCTTGGAACATACATACAGTGGTGTAGGCCAACCTAGGTCTACATCTCCACTGAGAACAACTCCAATAAACTTTATAAACAGTACTCAAGATGAAACGTTTTGTCTTATTAACTTAACTTGTTATTTCTGGTCTGTGTTTTTATTTACCAGTTCAGTTAACCTTTCTTTCCCCTACCGCGTTGGAACCATGTTTCCAACACATGCTTCCACTATGACTACTACCGCTAGCTAGCCATGCACTTTCAATCATAAATGTCTCCTAAAACTTCAATGCTTTCTCATAGCATGATCGGAATCCAACAATGAACAGAATTGTCTCTTCTGCCTATTGAGTAAATCGGATGCAATGCACAAAGATGATGAACATACCATTCCTCAAAGGCGGGTAGATCCGCCTGGAGCGCATATTACTCGTTCTTTCTCGCGGATATATCTGCCTGGAGAACCGAAGAGGTTAAGTGGATTAGTTGTAACAAGGGAGTGGAATTAATAACTCCTCAATCACCTTAAAAGTATTATCTATTTCTATAGTATCCGCTAATCATTTCAATTGTAAGTGTAGCTGCTTGTTACATATTGTGAAATTTAAGCTTGTGACTGATGTTGACTGACGTTGTTACATATTGCAAAATCCAATCGTATGAACTATGACTGATGCTTGGAAAGGACTTTTCCTCAAAGACAGGAATTTCTGTTTACGTTTAACAACACAGCGCTATCCAATCAGAAGTAACGCACATCGGCACTAGACAATCAGAAACAACGCGCATCAACGCATACAAGTGATGCCAAATTGGACAGATGATACACAAGCGTCATCAGTATTTGAACGACTAATAGACATTTTTAGAGAATAGACAAGGTAGATTACATGAGGAGAACATCCAGAAAGGTCATTCTGTGTGTCGATTCCTCATTTCAAAGACAAATCTACGACCAACAGTCAAGCAAATAATTCAACGCCGAAATTGTGCACTGCATTCATTACTGGAACGACTACAATAGCTGACATTGTGGCCACATAAAATAGCCTACAATACTTCATCATATGCTGAACTATATGCATAACTAGGCGGGTAAGTCCAATAGCCTAATTGCTACTTCAAATCTCACGTGAGTGAGAAGTCTACACCATACTACCTAGTCTACACTGTGGCTGTATGCTCATATAGAAGTGCCAAAGTTAGGAGCCAGGCAAACAACCAAGACGTATATAGCTACCAAAGTCGATGGGTCTTGAGGAGAAACTATTCCAATCTGCCAAGCCCTCCGAGTTTGCCTGGCTTATATCTAAATAGGTAATTTAGAATGGGGATGTAGTCATTGAAATCATGATGTCTTAGAAGTCCTGAGTTTTAATCATGAACAGGATCATGATGTGGTAGTCAGGTTGCTATATTCCCAACCCTACTAGTATCAGTTAGCATGAGATATAGTCCTGGAAATGTCTTGGAATAGTCATGAGATTTCATCGAGAACAGGATCATAGCAGTTACAATGAGATGTAGTCCTGGAAATGTATTGGAATACTCATGAGATTTTATCATCAACAGGATCATAATTCCAACTCTATTAGTATTAGTTGTAGCATGTTTTGGCTGTTCTTGTCCTAATTCCTTTGAAGTGACTCTGCTTACTGAAGTTGTAATTAGGGATGAACTGTAGGCTGTATTGACACTTCATCTCAAGTGATGATGTGATTGATTCTTGTTACATCATGAAGGTAAACACTGGTGGTAGCTGGTCTGTTTTGATCGAATTGTTCATTTGTAAGTACTTCCTGCATCCATATTGAAGATGTAGCTTGGTGCACTAAGATCAACGAAGGTCGTCAATCTCTTTGATAACGATTGTTGAGCATATCAGTATGTGGAAATTTCCTTTCAGGAAATGTATGAGATCCTCATGATGCTCAAGCTTCCTTTTAATATTGTTTAGGTATTATTGCACAAAGACAGATAGTGATTTCACTATTGATTTCAGCTGATTTCAGCTGAGATCAACTCATGTGATCAGTAGAATGAAAGGGCTTGGCTTTTTAGAATTGTTTCTAGGATTTTTGTTAAATACTTACAGATCAAGTACAAAAAACAAGAAATGTCTATAAAAAGTGCTCAAAAGCAGACTGACATTTGGGAATTTAATTGAGATATTGGGTGGTCAGCAATATCTTATTGAGGCGTAAGTGGTCATAAAACAAGTTAGAGACTCTGTGGACGATCAAATTAGCTCAAAGGTATTTTTTTTAGAGAACTTGAAAGGCCAGCCTGAATGGCACTTGTCAGATACATGCATTCAGCTAAATCAATGACTGTTAATTGTGCTGTTATTTGTATGAATTAAGCTATGCCTGATAGATTCTTCAACTCATAAAAAAACATTCATTACTATGACCCCATGAAGGACACTGCATGGTCAGCCACACTTCCTCCCTATAGAGGGATGTAGTCAAAAGATAGAAAGGGGGAGTGGAGCTAGTTTAGTTTACTCAGAAAAGGGTCAAGAAGGATAAGCATCCTCATAAAAAGACCAGAAAGCCAGGAACCCAAACCACAAGAACCCAACATTCCTCAAAGTCTACTACTCTGGAAAGCCTACCAAGAGCATGAATTGTTAAAGGCATTTACACTTTTAGGCAATACAACCATATCAGGCATCCACTCTACCACATCTCTCTGTGAAAACAAAATCTTCCTAACATCTAATCTACATCACCCATTCTGAAGCTTGAAACCAATATCCTCTAAATGCTCCTCGACGTGAAACTTGACTTGAATGAATTAAAAAGCTAAATTGTCAAAATTGTTAGGTAGATCAAAACAAAGTTGTCTAATCTCAACTGAGAAAGTTAAGAAATTAAGATGATTCAACCTTTGACTATTAGAAATACCTCTCATAGAAGTTACAAGCATATAGTAGACCTGAATAACTGCTCATGGTTTGAAAAGTACAGACGCCATGCATGAACAGCATTCTCCAAATGAGGCCTAACCAACTGCTTGTAGAGCATAACTAACATATACTGTATGTTACAACTGAAACTATTGTAGGTATAACATTAGCACTCTTGCATAGACTAGAAAATCATGGATTGCTGACAAAGCAGCAAACATTTTAAACATGAAAGTAGCATCAGGACCAGGAGCCTAATTTCCATGCTCGAAGCTTCCTTTGAATGATATCCTCGGAAAAAACCCACATCAGTCACTCAGGCTAGACTCACAGTGACCACTATTTAAATCTATATATTTCTTGCTTATTGGCACTAAATGGGAGGGCGAGTGTCCCCCCTCACTGTCTATGTGCTGACACTCCAAAGTGTAGTGGTAGGGTGCTCTAGATATCACAGAGCTCATGTGGTAAAAACTAATTGCCAACCATGCAGGGTCATAGTTCTAACTTTATATTACATTGTGCTAAACATACAACTCCTCATCTCACCACCTGCAACATGAGATGGGTTTTTTTTACATGAATTGATACAATATGTCAGTTATTCACTGACAATGAATTCTCTCTGTGGTTATGGAACTTTACTTTAGAAAGAGGCAGGAGAGATCATCTCACATCCTGCAAACCCACTCATCATAATAAGACCACCTGATATGCCTTTGACTCTCAATATTCATTGCAACTTGTCAAGATTCTTAGAGCAGTGACATTAAGTAAAACTTGAATGTTTAAAGGAACTAAATGTTTTAAGAATTAGTCTAGCTGTTAAGATGTAGGGAAAATCTGTCATTCATTGCCACTAAATCTGATTTTGGTTTGCCAGCAAGAATGAGTGTTAAAGTAATGTTTCACAGTTTTATGTGTTTTGCAATCCTGTAAAGGTCATTGATTATGAAGTTTATAAATCACATTCTGAATATTGATGGATTGGTTAATTAACAAGAGGAGGTTGTTGCCATGGAAATCAAGGGTGATTTATCTGGAGATCATTGGCAGTTGATTGCATAATTTTTGTTTCATCTATATTCTTCACTCTCATAGGAACTTGAAAACCAATCAGATTCTGCAGTCTTTGCCAGAGCGCAAGAACAACCCCAGGAGCAAGAAATTTGGTCTTCCTTCCAAGCAGCTCTCCCTTTCGTTAGCAGAGTTTTATGCCCCCGACTCCCTTGCCAGCAATTAGACCCATCAGTCAGTTAACCGAAAGACAACGACTATCATTACAGAGCTGCAAAAGTGCCATCAATGAACTGGATGTTGAATCTGTTATTAAACATCGTGATGAAAAGGAAATGGTGCCTTTGACCCAGGTATAATTAATGAATTCAAATTAAAAGCAACTTTTTCTGATGCTGCATGGTGTCTTAGATGTGCAATATCCTAACATATTTAACATTTCTGCTACAGAAGAAAAATGCAGCTAGAGGAAAGAAAGGAAATTCTCTGGCATTAAACAGAAAGATGTGTTGACTCTGAAGCTGGTCTCATCAGTGAAAAGTATTAGGACAGATGTCTTAATTGGTAATTCCTTGGAGAAATGAAAATCATTCAGAGTATGTCAGAGATCAAGTAGAGCAGTACCACCACCAGAATGGTTCTAAATGTTGCAAAAGTTAATAAGAGGATCAACACATAAAATGAATAATAAGAGAAGCAAAGGCAGCTGAAACAAAATGTTTCACTGAACAGAGCTGATATAGTAATGGATTACCACTTGATACAACGACATGAATTAAACAGAATGCCTGTTCCAAAGATGACAAAAGCTCATGTTATATATGGCAAAATGTCTTCAACAGCTCCTTCACCAAAACTTTGCAAAGACACCAATATGTATGGAGATAATACAAGTCATGCATATTTTGACCAAGTTTGGAATGACACGTTGCTGTTGCCCCCAAATTTAGTAGGAGTGCAAATAAGCCTGGAGGAGAGGATGGAAAATCTTCAATTGCTCTACCTCCACAAAGGAGGCATTGAACTCCTCGGCAGCTTCCTGGAGAAAGGGAGACCAACTTGGAAGAGATTTGCTGCTGTAAGGTTCCAGTAAACAATTCAAAGTGAGATGGATTAACTTTTATTAGAGAACTCGAAGCAACATACAGCAACTTGAAGAATAAGTTACTGTAAAGTGTATATAATTTGCACAGGGGTGGTAGGTTAGAGTGATGAAAGCTGCAACAAATTCCATTGTTCATTCCTTGTACTGAGATAGTACTTAAAGGCATAAATTTGTCATTAACCAAAACATTTTTTAGGCCACCAAAATGCAAAATACAATACAGTTCCATGATTTTACCAATTATAACTTTGACTGTATATTATACATGCGGATTGTATTTAAGCATGCCTCCCACGACATAATGGACCAACTATCGACATAATGGACCAACTATTGTTCATGTCAGATATTCAATTCAAACATTGAAAGCAGTCTAATAAGTTTGTTACTTATGTGTTACATAAGAGAAAAGCTTGATTTATTATTATTTATGATGGTTAAAACTTGGTTAGCACCAGCGCTCCTCTCCACTTTATAACTACCATTCATCATTTATTAGGATGGAGGAAGAGAAGGAAGGGGCATCTTCTGATGGATGTAATGGAAGGTTACTATGGTGGGGGAAGCAGAGAGGTTGCCGAATATTGCTACGATTTCACTACAGAGAACGTTGATGTAGTATCTGCAGCAGCTGTAGCATAATGGAATTCCCTAAAAGATATTTCATGCAGGAGTAGTCGTGCTGCTGTCGTAACAGGTAAAATAAATATTAAGACATAAGACTATATTGTAGCTGTCAGATATTCTATACAAATTTTTAAAGCAGTATTCTAATCAAGTTTGCTGAAGTGATACATAAGCAAAAGCTGGTTTCTAGACTTTCATTTATATTGTTGTCTTTTTTATTATTATAATATGTTAGGAAGGTTAAAACTTGGTTAGCACCAGTGCTAATCTCCCCAGCAACAGAAAGGTTGTTAGGTAAATAATTAAAAGTAGTGAGCATTGAAAGTGACAAACATGTTCAAACTTAATAAATAAGAAAAATCATTCAAACAAAACATGCAATAAAATTTATATATTATGATTGGTTCAGTAGCAAATACTGTACATTACCACTTGGTAGTGCAATACTGAGTTAAGAAAAGTTGTCAGGTACCACAGCAACAAAGATGATCTTTGTTTAACTTTGTTAGATTTATGTTGCATTGTCATTTGCTTTTCAATGAGCTAGACTTCAGGTAAAGTGTTTTGAATTTTGTTACTTGTGTTATCTTGTTGCTTAAGTAATCATTATGAAATTTAAGAACATATGAATTTAAATTATTTATATCACCTTGCCCCTAACAATGTATTTGAAACCGTATGTGGTTTATTATTATAATTATTTTGTTTACTACTAAGTTGTTCCTTTGAGGTGAAAAGTTTGCATGTTTAAAATAAACATTTTCCATTAAAATAAGCAAGTATCACAATATATCTTAAACTAGACCCTACTGGGTATGGACTTCATGTACTAAGTTAAGTCCCCCTCCCCCAAAAGCAAGATCGTTATGTGATGCATCGTCTTATTGTGGGAAATCTTTCAAAAGAGTCACCAGAAACCAAACTTAATATCACACCAGCTAAATGTACAACTCCGTGACTATAGCCTTTGGACCTATGGTTTAACACATTGTGTCCCCTTATGGTTTGTTCAGTACATTCTCTATTATGCTGACAGTGTTTTACTAAATTAACATTATTTTCGCTATAACTTCAATAAAGTCAATTGAACAAATGAGAGGAGGAAAATGCTATGCATAGACAATGAAAATAATAACAAAAATATATCCCAAGATACATTGTATTGTTCTAATTTTGTGCTTGTCATCAATGCTTTATTGAAATCTTTTTTCTATACCTAGGAAATTGTGCTATGAACTTTCAATTCCAGAGTAGGCCTACATGGAAGCTTGATTCTGAGTTATACAGTAATAATGTGAAGATAATAATGTGTATGCTATAATGTCAATGTCCTGTTTTTTGTTGAATTTTCAGTTGTAATGTTGCTTTAGTCTCAAATATGCATGTCCATGGTATATGTTTGTAGGCTATGTCTTTATAACATCACCAATTACCACCTGTTGATAACAGAATCGCATAATTCCTAACGCAGTAAAGTTACGCTACCACTGGAGACCAGTGCTATATCGATTCCAAACAGCCCTTAAATAAATCCCCAGCTATGTTATGTAGAAATCCTCGATCACCTCACCGTTTTTAATCTTCGATATCGCTAATTTCATCATTGCTCAAATGCGAAAAGCAATTTGGGTCATCCAAGTCAAATTAGTAATCAGAATCAAGAGGAAGATGTCATTGTATGGGCGCCGCCATTTTTAAATTTGCAACAGAGTTTACGGTGTTATTTCCTACTAATTTTTTTTTTAGATCCCACGATTCTTTATGGTTGTCAATTCTGAGACGATAAAATGAAACTACTCCTTCCATATGGCGACATAATGTTTTTATGAAGGCACTCAGCAGGGAGAATACGTACCGGCCCGTACCCAACAGTTTGCGTTCTATAGTATGTACAGTATGTAATCCAAATTTGAAAGTGACCATGGATAATGATTGGCACTAAAGTTAGAGACATATCTTCCTTTGAGTGATAATTGATGCACAAGATTACCATTAACAGGATATTGAATAGTATATTGTTGTTATCTATCAATAATGTAATGTTAATTATGTGTGACTTATTTTCTGTACGATTCACACTCAAAATTTCTGAAGGGTATTATAGTTTAATGAGTAAACTGTTTTGCTCTGCATGCATGCATATCTAATCTTTTTCTTCAAAATTGAAATATACTGCAAAACTTCTCAGTGTCAATACAGAAGTATAAGACTGTTGTCACAGCATCCTGATTAAATCCATAGTATCTGTTCTGCTGAATTTCTTACTTGGTTACTTGGTGTATAGACAGGATAGGGTAGGTAGATACACGTAGAGAAGTATAAGACAGAAGTAGACATATTTTCCATGTTAACCTACACAACACTGCCAATTTACCTGGTTCATGTTTGATATGAACTTCCAACTCATAGTAGCTGTTTCTTAGTGAAATAATCATTACCAGAGTGATTAAAATGCAACATTTTCCACTGAGCTTCTTTGAGATATTCACCATACAAAAGGGCAGTTGGTTTCAAACTAGGATTTTTTTGTTTCATTTCTTTTGAACTGTTTATGTATGAAACCCTCCCAACAATATAGGTGCTGCGTAGTGTTAGCATAGCACATAGGCACAGGTAGGCATAACGTAAAGGGAATATAAAAACATTTCTTTCTCTGCAAGGTATGTACAGTATGTACCATACAGGAATTAATTATTGCTGCTCTGAGTTTATCTTTATTACATGCACAGACAAACAAATTACAACCCCTCAGCCCG
>JAODAG010353885.1:0-19994 GCA_027574785.1 Orphnurgus asper
CCGGGAGCAGGATGGGATAGATGGGTACATGCCTGCCTCGTAACTCCTGGACACTGGTCGAAAAGAGAAGGCTTGTTTAAAGCCCGGTGTTCATCCACGATCACAACCTGCACAGGGGTTTCTAAATGAGCATATGATGCTTTCTTAATTAATATAATTTAACTCTCAGAAAGTGATATTAAAAGATAAAATAAGTACGTAACTTGGCGTTACTAGTTTACTAGGAGAGGTACTAGATCTAGTCCGTCGCCCATTCCCTTGCGTGTTGAGTCCATTGCCAGGAAGCTGGCTATTCTCGGCACCACCACAATTCTTGGCTACTATTATACGCCCCTGGATTACTGAGCACTTGCACACAACGTTATACGTATGAACGTAGATATCATTTGATGCAGCTAAAATTAGTCATGATACCTCTAGTCCTAGAGCAGGCCTTGACCCCAGTTTCTAGTGCGGCGGCTACGAGTGTTGTCCCGACTGGGGTAGAATAACCCACATTCAATAGTCGTCTAGTTCTATAAATCTAGCATTTATCACTTATACGGTATTGGACATATGTTACCCTGCGTTATTTTGGTTGTCTGTGCAGTGGCTGTCTTTATCGTATTACGCACCCGGTGTACTTCCCGGTTATATTTAATATGAGTTACGATCAAGAAGAAGGCTAGGTGATTGTTATCTTAACTAAATAAATTTAGTAGCCTCTTTTTTATGTACTTTTACAATATATAGTATATGTATCCATATATGATTACTATGTATTACTAAGTAACTATACTACTACTAGCAGTAGTAATACTACAACTTGCAAGCCTACACTTTAACCCATACTAAATTGTATGTATCCTATATTTCTTACTTCAATATATAGTGTATGTATCCATGTATGATTACTAATACTATTTATTATTTATATATATTTTATTATATATTATTACTAAATACTACTGTAGTAGTAGTAGTACTAGTAGTCACTAGTAAGTTAGTAGTAGTAGTACTAGTACTACAACTTACAAGCCTACACTTTAACTTACACATACTAATGTATGTATCCTATATTTCTTACTTCAATATATAGTGTATGTATCCATGTATGATTACTAATACTATTTATGATTTATATATATTTTATTATATATTATTACTAAATACTACTGTAGTAGTAGTAGTACTAGTAGTCACTAGTAGTAGTACTAGTACTACAACTTACAAGCCTACACTTTAACTTACACATACTAATGTACGTATCCTATATTTCTTACATAATGAAGTATACGTCTTCCATTTAGTATTACAGTCAAGGCTTAGCCTGTATGTTTTTAAAAGCAAGATGGGCTAAGCATATCCTTGAGGTGTGAGTTGGCCTACCTCATACTCCACGCATGGCATATGCATTGACATTGTAATGTAACTGTATACTTATTAAAATTAGGCCTCAGCAACCCCTAGTGCAGTACTATTTGTATAATATTAATAGTACTAATATATATCATTATGTCATATACAATGTATATTATAATATATACCTCAGAGAAATGGGCCAAAATCTCAATTATTCAGAGTGAAATTTACAGTTATGCGTGTCATTGGGCAATATCTTTGTGCAACATTTACCTCCATTTTGAATGTCTCCTGTCTTGTTCAAAGAACTATATTTCTTCCATGGACCTCCACGGTTGACCTCTTTTGTGTGCCTTACACTGAGTTTACATTTCCTATTACTAACATGTGTCAAGGATTGCTAGTAATGACATCATCATGGGTGCAGTCTGATCTAGGGGATAACAATACCAATTTGAAATTGAAGCACCAGTTGTTTACTTATGACTACATGCATGGTCACAAGATGAAAACTATGGACTTAAACGAACAGGAATCCAAGAAACTAATATTGTTCAACATTAGTTTAAATCATAAATGATACCAAAGCTACCGTGGCAAATGCTTCTGAAGCTTATTAACCGCTGCAAAGAAAACTCACCAGGACTTCTCTCTGCATACAATAGAAGTTCTGATGACAGATCAATATGTCGCAAGTCAGTTTGAAAATGGCACTGTTCCACTGTTGCATTAATATTTGTCACCTCTTTTCTACCAGAAAATGAAACCTATCCTCTGAAAAGGTTATGTTGTGAGATGTATTTTGGATTTACTGTACTTGCATAGCTGAAACAAGGGCCTAGTTTTGGAGGGTACCATAAATTCTAGGACCTGTTCAAAGACTAGCCGGCTATAACCTATAGGCCTATAATAGGGATCCAAAGGTATTTATTTCTTCAGTTATACATCAAATGAAAGCAATTATCACAACAAGGGGGATTGCATGAGAGTCCATTACCATGCAATGCTGTGGTCCATATATAGAGAAAATTATGAAAGCTCAAGGACAATTACATACCATATTGTGTGGTTATTATCTATACTATACTGAAACATCAAAGTGTAGGATGTTGTTTTGGTTCCTATGCATGCGGCTTCTAAACCCTCAATTACATGACATATTACAAAACAGGTCACACCAGGGGTGTTATTTTGGCTTGTCACTTTCAGGCGGTTGGAATTATTTATGAGCAGGCCTGTGACTTGCCTCTTGCCTCGTGATTTGCTTTAACACACGGAGTCCCACCATCGCGTATATATGCGTTATGTCCGTAATCTCAGCTTTACCACCGTGGTGTTTACGCAACAGGACTTTCCCCGCTATGTAGTTCATATAAACATCGCGTAACCAAATATTGTATAGAAAGGGCATAACACTGTACTTTTCATAAAATTGTTGGATGTTCATTACAAATATTTGACAAATCTAATTTCAAATTCTTATTTTATTTTCAGGCTTGAATGCTTGTAGAAGAAGTTAGAGTATCATCGTCATTCCAGTAAACATGGTAAGTTTTGTAGGCTATCATGATAGACAATCTTACCTTCATGTTGGCACTGACGTGGGAGTAACAATATCAGCTATTTGAAATTGAAACTTCTTTACAAAATCTTGTCATTCGGTCATATTATATTGATATTTCGCTCTGTTCAAAGTAGTTCAGTGAGAAACACTCAGGAAGGACAAGTGTCCTCAATCCTCATAACAGACACTGAAAGTCAAAGACCAAATCCTGAAGAACCCAAACAGATGTCAATGTTTACCGCACTCACTGGAAAAAGCATGAATATCAGTCATTAATGTATCCACACTCGTAGACACAAACCTTAACCGATACATTCATACTATTCCATTCATCCACATCTCTCTGCCTCTCAAATGGAGAGGAATTTTAAACCTTTTGAACCTGAGTAACGACCATTTTGAAGCAGTGTATGCTTCATGTAAGACTACATGAGGAGATATGCTAGTATCTATATACACATGTATCCACTATATTTGAGTTGGTGTTACGTGAAGTACATACAAACTAATGGGACTCGGTGAATCCAGTGTATATACTTCATGTAAGACTACCTCAAATGTAGGATTCATACTCATGTATACATGTATAAGTTACGTGTCTACATACACATGTACATACACTATATTTGAGGTGGTCTTACATGAAGTACATACCAATCCCTGACATTATACACGTTCATTAACAGACTAGATTTCTGCGTATGATTGATGATAAAGACCCTCCCTCGTAAAGTGACATGGTTGTACCTTGGTAATTATGCACCTGTCAGTCATAAGACGAACTCGCCGGTCCCTGGGAGAGTGGTGTGTCAGTGTAGCATAATGTAGCATGCCACACCCCAGAGTCACTTCACTGGTGTAGCAATGGTTCATTTGGCCCTCATAAAGGGTTTTTGACAGACCTTTAATTGGTGGATTTGAACTGACCTTGTTACGCTTGGTATTTTCCACTGTACTAGTACACTGAGTCTATGACACACCCATCAGGAGTCCTTAAGAATCACAATTATTCCCAGCATCATCAATTCCTTGGTACTTAGTTCCTGTGGAAAACGACCAGCAATTTTGCATTTTAGGTATTTTTAATTGTTTGCAGTAGACAGCATTATTGTATTGGCACAAATCTATTTGTTTAGTTTATTACAGAACTACAATCAGAAGTAAAGGTAATGAGAATGACTTTGTAAGCAAATTTAATATTCTGTTTTGTGTTTTGTTTGACCTGTGTTTTTACTCTTGCAGGGTGAGCTTAGCATTCAAATCAAAGTGCTAAAAGGGAAGTCCCCCATTCTATTCACCTGGTGGAGCAAGGAGAGCAACGCCGCTGAGGGTTGCCTCGTCACGTGTCCCTGTCAGGGTCTCAGTTTACCAGAAGATAAAAAACTAGCCGCTAGGAAGGGGAAATCGAAAATGGTAATCCAGGATACCGTGATCGCTGATTGGTCTATGGAACTTTGCAGGGCCTTGCAGAAAGCAGAGATTGTGAGCATCCCAGTCGGAGCTGAGAGTGGAAGCATTCTTCGGGAAATTGAGTTAAAGAGCGATACATCGGCCAAGAGAGAGATTAAACAAAAGTTGAGGAAAACGAAGGCAGTCGATGTCTACGGTGGGGAAGAACGACAAACGGACGTAGGGGATGTTGGGGGTGTAATGGACGTAGAGGATGTAACAGACGTAGGGGATAAAATAGAAGTTGGGGTAGCTGGAAAGGTAATGGAAAGCGACGAACATGTAAAGGATGATGCAAACGGAGAAAATGCAGAAGAGGACAGAATCGAAAGAAAGATGAGGGATTCAGTCAGTGGTACTGAGCAGGAAGCAGAAGGTCAGATGTGTGATGAAGAGGGCAAATTGGAGTCAGATAAGCAGAGCGAGAATGGGATCATGCAGGAAGAGCAAGCGACGGTAGATGAAGAAGACACTGCTCTCCGGGTTATGGAAGTTGCGGCGGATCAAGAAATGACTTCGTATGGCCATGTGGAAAATGAAACTAACGAAAACGCGATACTTGCTGGCATCCCGGTAGAACACAGGAGTCGCGACGACGACGTCGATGATGTGGGGGTCAGCTTGGCTGGTGTCAACAGTCAGGTCATGGTCGCCGCTGAGCGTGTAGGAACAGACGACCCAGGTTTGTTAGCTCCTTCTCAGGATCAAAGTGAGGTGGATGGTACGGAAGTAAGACAGGCCGCTAACTGCTTGAACGACCAGGTCATCAACGTTCAAGACATCACAGGTGAATCGGTCGTGGTCTTGCAAGAAGGTAGAGAACCCATCTCTGACGTGGACCGAGCCTTCTTCGAGGCTTTGAAAGGGTTCATTGAGTCACAGTCTGAGGAAGCCAAGGTGCCCGACGATTGGCAAAAAGTTTCAATTGAGAACGATGAATCAGAGAAGTTTGCAGATTCTCACCTGGATCCCGTGCTACGGCCTAACCCGATATACGCCATAAATACACCGGCCATGGTGAAATACAGAGAACATAAGAACAGCGTCTTCTTGAAGAAGTTACACCAGAGCCCAATAGGAAGTCACAATCTGACAACCATCTGTGAGATATGTGGGTCGATATTATCAGTCAAGCAAATCAACAAGCATATGAAGTCCATTCATTCTTCCGAGGAACGAGTGAGGAACCACGAGTGCGAAACGTGCGGTAAGAAATTCTTTAAAACTGACAGTCTCGTGCGGCACGTCAGGACTCACTACGAGCCGACCTTCCATTGCAAGCTCTGCAAGAAAAGTTTCAGACACAACTTCCAACTCATCAACCACGAGAAGACTCACTCGGGCCACCAACAGCCTAAGCGCATACACAAGCCGAGGTACAAGACCCTCAACCCGAAACCGAGGCAGTCGTTCAAGAACCTGGAGGTCGCCGACGAGGGGCAGGTCGCCGCGACCTGCGAGGTCTGCGGGTCGAAGATGAGCTCGAAGAGCATCCGCAGACACATGCTCATGCAGCACGCTGACGTTCAAGTCGGTACCCACCCCTGCAACAGATGCAGCCAAAAGTTTGCTACGGCATCTCGTCTGAAGACACACGGGCTGACTCACGATGGGCTCAGATTCCGCTGCTCCTTCTGCGAAGTGGTTACCCTCGATGACCTGGAGCGGGTCAGACACGAGCGGACGCACCTCGGTGCCAAGCCGAGCCAGGGTTCGGCGAAGTACAATTGCGGCTACTGCGAAAAGTCGTACTCCAGGGTGAGGGATCGCCTGCAGCACGAGATGTCTCATTTTGATTCTACTATAGACTTGAGTCACGGTGCACGTAAACGGAACTACCAGCCGTCCAACAAAATAGTTTCGTGCGAAATATGCGATAAGACTTTGAAGCAGACTTCGATGAAATGCCACATGGACTCGCACAATGGCAAGACTTGGACCTGCGACGTGTGTGGAAAGACAATCTCCAAAGGTGCACGGTACGACCATACCAAGCTGCACACCAGCCAGAAGAACCATGCATGTTCCCACTGCTCGGCAAGGTTCCACACTAAGCATGCCCTCGTCGCCCATGTACGCAAGCACACGAAAGAGAAGCCGATACCTTGTCGACATTGCGGACGGAAGTTTTCTCGTTACGAGGGCAGAAATAACCACGAGAGAACACACACTGGAGAGAGACCATACCGTTGTGACTTGTGTGAAAAATCTTGGAAGGACCGACCAACGTACTCACAGCACATGAAGAAACACCATCCTGGAGTGTAAGTTCTCTCTGACTCTCCATTTTACTTTCCATTTTGTATTACCGATCATTAGTGTACCATTATGCACCAAACCGATCATTACAGTATAGTGGGTCATTTATGCACGAAACTGATCATTAGTGTACCATTATGTACAAAATAGTTCATTTATATTGTGCCATTATGCACCAAACTGGTCATTAGTGTACCATTGATATGCATCAAACAGATCATTACCAAACACCAAACAGATCATTAATGTACCATAATGCACCAAACCAATCATTGAAGTGTGTCATTGTGGACTAAACCTTTCATTAGTGTACCAAACAGGTCATTATAGTGTGCCATTATGAAGTGAGAGTGTCACGTAGTGGTTTGAGTGTCTGCTTCTTAGCTCAAAGGTCGCCGGTTCGATCCCCAGGCATGACTTGTTCAACACAGCTGCTTTGCAGTGGTGATGGGTGAAGTCTTCCTTGTATTTAGTGACTCGGTTAGATTTTCGTTGGGTTGCATGGATTCATTGATATTGTAATAACTTTGCCCAGAGCAGCTGCATTACAGTGGTGATGGACAGGTTGCTGTCACTTCCTTCGGTTTTTGAGAAAGTGGTCAAAGATTGAGGTACACTCATGTCCGTCAGATGGTGGTCCCGGGAGCAGAATGGGATGGTTGGGTGCATGCCTGCCTCGTAACTTCTTGACATTGGTCGATAAGAGAAGACTTGTGAAAGCCGATGTTCATCCACGATCACAACACAGACAGAGCCAATGAGGCTTCCTAATCCTTTCTAAACTAAACTATGCATCAACCAGATCATTAGTGTACCATTACGCATCAAACAGATCATTAATGTACCATAATGCACCAAGCCGATCATTAAAGTGTGTCATTATGCACCAAGCAGATCAGTTATATAGTGTGCCATTATGCACCAAATAGATCATTAATGTACCATTTGCGCCAAACAGATCATTTATACAGTTTGCCATTATGCACCCACCAGATCAATAGTGTACCATTATGCATCAAACCTATCTAATCTAATTATTGTTTTTCTTATTTTCTGTTGCAGGCCTTTGATGTTTAAGAAGCGACCAGGTTCTGCTCTGTTAGCAAACCTGCCAGGGGTAGGACCTTCATAAAATAGAACAGTCATTTGACTCGGTTCCCAAGTAGACGACAGGCGGCTCTGTCCGGGTAATTTACAACACCTGCTGATGTACAAGCTTGTTACTGTTAGCATGCCTTTTTGTGCCGTTTTGCGGAGAGGTGTTGTATTTTGTGACCATTAAGTTGGCTCTGTTACATCGTTTCGAATCATAGGGATCATAAAGGATCTTTTACCATGGTGATATCATTCATTGATATCATCTAATGTGGATCTGTTGATCACTAAAGAGAACTCTGCCTGTTCCTTTAATATTAGGATAGTTTTTATTTCCTATTCCAACGAAATGTGGAAATATTGAGGTAATTATCTCTTGCCCAGTAGTAAGTACATTCTAATCTGCCTCGTTAGCTATGGTCGAAAGGCTTGTTAAAGTCGGTGTTCATAAACATGATCAACATGGACAGTGTATCTTTATGAGCCTTTGAGGTTTAATATACGAAAATAACATAATGTTGAGGTGGTTGCATTCTCGATGTAAATACTTTGCTATAGTGACTACTAGAAGCTGTGCTTCATATGTGTGCTACTACGAATGAAGAATATTTAATTATCTGACTGTACTTAACCAATAAAGTGCAAATTGTTTTCAGATAAGGGGTCAGCCATTCTTCTTCTACAGTAAAACAGTTGTACATCAGTGCCAGTGGTAAACAATTCAGGAATCTGAGATATTTCAAGAAACATAAATAATTGCAAGTAGTTTTGAAACTTCAAAAGTACTTGATTTAGCGATAATAAAGGCAATCACATTCTATTTTGACAAAATCACAAACCAAACAATGTTAACATCATGCTGTCTGTCTGAAGTTGATTGAAAGTTGATCACAGACTTAAATATGAAAAAATCGTACCCATTCAGGCCTGTCTCATTCACATCGCATGTCTACAAGTGTGCTATGAGATACATGTATATACACACTCCTGTATTTGTTCATTGGGGGTGTGTGGTATATCAGTGAAGAATAATTGTTATGAATAAATACCTGTACTGAGAAATGTAGAGTTTGCAATTTCTGGACACTGTAGATTAATTATTAGCTCTAACCATACATATTTGGCATGCACCATAGGTACTGAACAGACTGCGATAAATGGTATCCACTTGGTCATAGAGAGAAAGTGAACATTTCTCATGAGGACACTTTTTGACATTACGAGAAAATGCCTTAATGTTTCTTGACTTTAAGAATGATAAAATTGCTTTATTATTGTTGACATTCCTTATGTGGTCTTTAGAGGAATACACTGCCTTGTGCAAAATATATCATAAAGTTTACTAAGTGGGTGGGACCTAATTTGTCCAATTCTTAAAGTATCAATATCTTCACAGTCGTAGGTGTGATTGACTTGCTACAGTGGTGTCGGAACTATCTTGGTGTAGTGACATTAGAAATTGATGTGGTATCACGGTACCACAAAGTCCAGTTTCCATGAATAATAAAATTGTAAATTTTTGCTTGTATCAGCTAAAAGAATTGCAAAACACAATCTCGATCCTATTAGTGTGCATGTTACTACTACCGTACTGTTCCCTTGATTCAGTAAGGTGAATTTATGTAAATGTGATTTTTCATTTTATATAAACTATTCAAATCACCATGCAAGTTTTATGGAATTGGAACTACTTAACGTTTTCTGGTTTGAGTGTTCCGTGTTTACCATATGTTTTTTCTGGCATTTGAAAACAAATGGTACATTGAATGCCTAGTAATTTAAAAGTTTCAAACATGCTATGACATCAATACATACTTCTGACAAGGAAAGCTCTTGAAGGGCCTGTTACACATTGCAACTTGCTTTCCTGAACCCCTCGGAACATCGTAGTATTAGTTTCTTGGCCGGTTTCCTACGGAGCTCTCAAAGTGACATACGAGATGTAATGATGTCGATTATAATTCCATGTCAACATATCACTCTACAGAAGTTGATTGTTCGTAATTCACATCCCGCCATGTCTACATCCTATTGATATAAGATAATTTATCTCACCATATCTACATAGTATTTTAATTACATCAAAGATGAAGTATCCTACCAAGTCAACTTATGTAGACAATAATTTTTCTCGTTGTCAGAACATCTCGGATGGTACCTTGAGAGCTCCGTAGGTACCACCTGCACAATTATTATAGTCTAACTTCATCCAGTACTCGCAATACAAATGTGTAAAAGTTGAATGAATAGAGTTACACTAATACTTTTCAGGGGTTACGCACTTCTTGCTTGATTAGCATCTGTATATGACCCAAATTGCAAAATTGAATCGGAGGGTGGCAATCACACCACAAAATCGTGAATGAAGAGAATGAAATTACATTAATAACTAAACTTCCCTTAAATTGAAGCAGGAATCCTCTGAGGGGTACGTGTAAGTAGCATTTCAGCTTGGCGTGTGTATGAGCACCCGTGCTTGTGTCTGCACATCTAGGACCAATGACGTTTGTGTCGGTATGCGGCACTTCAGCTTCAGCCTGTAAGCGGGAAAGCGAAGGCTGAAATAAACATGAATTTTACATGAAATAGCTTCTTCGTCGGCTGGTTTGAAGACAATATAACAATACAATTACATGCTTAAAGTTGCATGCATATTCTTCTTTTGTCACCACGTACTTTCTCATAACTTTCGTAATTTTTACGAAAAGAATCCGTACGTGCGAAAATATTTTCTTAATATAGATTTGTCGTAATTACGAAATATCTTTCGTAGTACTAAGTAAGACTTGTTTACGTGGCAGCAATACGCTACCATAGATTTATAGCTAGTTCTTGTTTAGTAAAATAGGCCTAATCACATAAAAACCCATATAAAAAACCAAAAAAGTGATGACCTGGAACTGGACCTTTTTGAGATATGTGAGTAGGCCCTATACATAATTATTTGAAAATATACATTACACAATATTTTTGGCTCTTTTTAGTTCTGTTAGGCGCTTTTGAAACGTTGACGTATATGTTTTTTATCTGGCAAACCTGCTGATGTAGGTCCCGGGGAGGGGTGTAAAGTTCTATTGTGAAACATAGAAGTAGTTCATTTAATTCGATTTGGACAAGTCTGATTTGACTGATTAACATTCAACCATAGAATATTTATTTCTATGCATTGTACCAGAGAGCTGCCACAAGCCTGACTGATTGTACCAGGACGTAGTACGAGAATCCTAATTTGTGACGATTATTAGCCACTCTCCACGAGAACGACACAAATTATGTATTTTCTGGCAACTTGAAATTTAAATGTCTATATGCGTGTCAAGGTAACGTAGAGCCATCGTGTCATTTTATTCACATTTTCAACGACATGTTGATCACGGCTAGTTCGTATATTGTTACTGTTAGAACTGGTTGTGCGAACTAACTGATAATAGTAACTCGTATTCCAAACTAATTTCTACAATGGAATGGGCTAGTAACGTTACATCATCTTACACATTTGCTTACTGCCTAGGCATACCATTACACATTACAGTTACTGTATTACTACTGTATTTTTTGTGTGTGGTTGGGATGAAGAAGAGAGTTAGTAAGAAGAAGAGTCACTGTAACCATCACCATAAATAACAATCAGTATCAGTCCCATTATCAATAATTAACACTATTGATTGGTCACAAGCATGGTAGCTCATACTACCCTTTACTAAAGACTGGGCATATAAGTAAATCAACAAGGTGGGATTTCACTAGATGCAACATCACAATAGTGCACCACTACTGGGATTGCAGACAATGGCTATGCAACTAGAATGTCTATAGTTAGTTTAGTATATATATATTAAAGGCTAGAAATTACATCAATACAATACGGTTCATAAAGAAACCCATGTTCTTGGTCGTGGATGAACAACGGCTTTAATATAACAATCCTCTTTTCGACTAATATCCACAAGTTACGAGGCAGGTATGTACCCATCCTGTCCCTGGGACCGCCTCATCCAACAGACGTGAGTGTACCTCGATCCTTGGCCACTTTCTCAAAGACCGAAGGAGGTGTGAGCAACCTGTTCATCACAACTGCACTGCAGCAGTTCTGAGCGAAATTATTGCAACCATGCACCCCAACGAATTCTAGCCAAATCACTAAAGACCACACTCATTACCACTGCAAAGCAACAAGTCTGGTGATTAAACCGGCGACCCTTGGGCGAAAAAGTGGACACTCAAACCACTATGCCACACTCTCACTTCCTAATTACTACTGTCATGGCTCCAGAAAGACTGAAATGCTGGTTTGATACATATGCTTCATGTAACAACTCAACTATATGATACATACATGAGTATGTATAAGGAGGCTAGTATCTACATACACATTTACATACAGTACACTAGTTGTTTGAGGTTTCTGCTTCATGTAAGACCACCTCAAATAAAGGATACATACATGAGTATGTATAATTTAAGAGGATAGGCTAGTATCTACATACACTATATTTTGAGGTGGCCTTACATGATCCAAACCCAGCTGGCCCAGTAGAAAATCTGTTATTTTCACAACAATTAAAAAAGATCACCATGCTGTAGTATAGTGATATTTTAACTGCAGAGAATATAGGATATTGCACTACATTATGTTTAACTCCAGGAACAACTTAACAGTTAATTGAGCTGTAAAGACAATTACTTACACAGAGCTATCTATATGTCAAGTGTCTAGGCTGGAAAAGACTGCCTGCCAAGGTCATGGGGCTGATTTGTGATGTGATGTGAAAGTTTTTTCTCCCCTGTCAATTCCTTTTTATTCCATTTTATTAGTATTACTGGCAAGAATCCAGCATCCTGCATGTAGAAAGATAGATTTCCTCTTCCCAGGAATAAACATAATGTAGGCCAGCTAGCATTTGATACATTGACTGGACCCAGACAAGATTGATTTGGATACATCAAAGGGAGGCTACAGTAACTTCATTTTGAGCCCCAAAAATGTATGTTTTATAATTCACAACTTCGGCTAAACTGTGTATAAGATTCAGAGATAGACCTTATTAGAGAGGCCCATGTTGGTTTATACTGTATACGGTTAGGATTACCTATCCTATGCACATTTTGAAATATCTTTATCATTTATTACTCATTTATTTCGATGAGCACTGCCAATTTCTGTGTGGGAGAGAAGTTGGCTTAGTGATGAATATGGGTGTTTTATTAATGAATTTGTTCAAAATCATTGGGTTTATTGAAAGTCTTCAATGGTTTTGCAATAAGCTCGCTCAGCACAACTGCATGGCAGTGGTGATAAATAATGTGGCAAATAGGGAGAAAGTGATCTGAGGTACCGTACACTAACGTTAGTCAGTAGCAGGATTGGACGGTCGGTTACCATGTACAGTACATGCCGGCCCTGTCAACCGCTGAACATTGGTTGAAAGGGGAAGGCTTGGTTAAAGCAGGCGTTCATCCTCGATCAGTAAATCTACAGTATGTGAGACTACAGTAAGAGTCTTCCTAAGCCTTACAATACTAATGTTTTTTGCTGAAAATTTATCATTGTCACAGATAGAATTGGCACAGAACTCTGACAAGTTCATCAAGGCAAACTGTACAACATGGTATGTACCGTATTTTTCCTAACATTATTAGTATAGCCAAGGACCTTGTGTATAGCACAGGAACAGACATCAAAGTAGCTACCACACTACTGGAAAAAGTGCAAGAGCATTCTTAAAGACATTGACAGTTTAGACACAACATCCAATCCAGGCAAGCTCTTCCACAACTCTCTGTGAAAAAAATACTTCCTAACATTTGACTGACATTTATCACCCCTTCTGAAGCTCGAAACAATGACCTTGAGTGCTTCTCTCAATCTTAAAATATGTATTAAAAATTAAATTGTCAAATCACAAACAATTTAAAAATAGACCTCTACAGTAGATCTACAGTAAGCTCAAGAGAAGCTAAATTAAGATACTTCAACCAATAACTTACATGCCTGGTAGTAGTAGTCGTTCACTGAACCTATTCCAAAAACTGGCTATCCTTTGAAAGTCAGTATGTCTTCCATGCCTGCACATCATACTCCAAATGAGGCCTAACCAACTGCTTGTAGAGCCTAACCACAATATCCTTATTAAGAAACTAAACCTAATCATTCCTGAACTCCTGTTACTCTTCCCAGCTGCTTGAAGCACAATTGCTACTGTAGAAGGCTTCACAGAAGAATCTGTGATGACCCAAAGAGTGTTTTTTATTACATCCTGAACTTGTAGAAGAACCCCTGGTCTGAACTGTTCTTGTGAGAGTTTTGCTGTACTTTGCAGTATATTGAATCACAAATATCAGCTACTCAACATTCTTGCTTTATCTGCTGTTTGATTTCTTTTTCTTGTCAGTTATTTGTTTCATCTTTTGTTTCTTGCAGGGAGAACTTAACATCCAGATAAAAGTTTTGAAGGAAAAAGCTCCGATTTTCTTCACTTGGTGGAACCAGACGTCCAATAATACAGAGGGGTGCCTCATTACCTGTCGATGTCAGGGTTTGGGTGTATCCAATGGACCAGTTTCGTCCGGTCACAAGATGATGAGAAGAAATGAGATCTGGAGGAAGAACTGGTCTGTTGGCCTCTGTGAAGCTTTAGAGAACGCAGAAATTATCAGTCTTCCCCCGGAATGTAATAGCCTCAGTGTTCTTGATGTCTTTGGTTCAGAGGACACGGTAGACATGGAAAGTTGGTGGTTGGGTCAGAGCGGAAAGGGGAACCAAAGTGATGAAGTGAACGCAATGAACGAAACTGCAAATGAAAGCAAAGCTGGACTTGAGGATTCTATCAGCATTGCTACACGCGGAAAAGCGGTGGAACTAGCATTGAATATCATTGCCGATGATGAACCTAGAGTGGCGGTGAAGGGTATTAGCAGTCTTGGGGGGCGTTTGTTTAACGAAGGGAGCATCACTGAGCTGGAGGACGAAAGCATCAGCGAACGTCAGAAAGACTGCAGAAACAGTTTGCCAGAGTTGGCGGGCATCCAGGAAGTAAAGGATGGTGTGCTTGGAAATGTACCCATGATATCTGAGAATTTGGACGGTAAAATACTCTCTGTAAGTAGCCTCTCGGGGGATACCCTGGTGATGGAGGAAGTAAAGGCTCCTATGTCAGAGATAGATAGTGCCTTGTATGGTCTCCTATTAAAAGGAATCATTAATTCCTCCCCTGAGGATGTCAAGGAAACTAAGAATCTGTGCTCTGCTTCCAACTTGAATGAATTTCCAGAAGTAAACAATGTGGATCTTTTCCAGCATTTGGACCCGATTTCAAACCTCCCTGTGGATCCAGTAGCCGTCGTAAATACGCCTGCCATGGTGAAATATCGAAAGCATAAAAACGATGAATTTTTGAAGAAGTTGCACAAAACGTACAATCAAAAACATGTGAGCACGGTCATCTGCGAATACTGCGGTGCTGTAATAACTAACAAGACACTTAGCAACCACTTTAAAGCCCACCATTCAGCCGATGATCGCGAGAGAAAATTCGCCTGTCTGGAGTGCGATAAAAAATTCCTGACCTCGTCAAACCTGAAGAGGCACACGATTACTCACTTTGACGCCACCGTAAAGTGCCGTTTTTGTGACAGGAAGTTCAAGCTCGGATACGCCTGCAAAGCTCACGAGAAGGCTCACCACGGACATGGACAGCAAGCTTCCGTCCGCAAACCAAAGTACAAGACTACGAACCCCAAAACGAGAAAACCCAAAGCGAAGCAGAAGGGGGAGGGCAAAGTGAAACTGAAACCTTCGAAGGAAAGGCGCTTCGAGAAGATTCCCTGCTCGACCTGTGGCCAGGTCGTGCAGAGGAGAAGTATGAGAGTTCACATGAATATTCATTCTGTCAAGACCTTCACGTGCCACATCTGCGAAAAGACCGTCCGCTTCTACAGCAAATACCAACACCTAAATACCCACAACGTGAAGAGATTCAGTTGTAGCCTGTGCGAGCATCGAGTACACACGAAGTCAGCGCTGGCCATGCACATGAAGAAGCACACTAAGGAGTTCAGCATTCCGTGCCGTATTTGCGGTCAAATGTTCCTGAGGTATCAGACTAGGCTTGACCACGAAAGGACCCACACGGGTGAGAAACCGTACTCCTGCCAAGTCTGTAATCGGAGCTGGAGAGAGAGGGCCTCCTACTATTGTCACATGAAGACGCACCATCCGGGAATGTAAGGAAACATCTCTATTATATTTACCTAGTTTTTGTTCATTTCTGTCTCTTGTGATGTACAATAAGTATCTCTATAGTTCACTGCATTTAAAAAAATATTCATTGTAATCTTCTAAAGACTCCAAGTGTCACCCAAATGAGAGAGATTGCAGTCAGAAGAATTTATTTGACTTTATTGCATTGGTGGTAGGACACGTGGTGTTTATCAATGCATGTTGCTACAGCTGGGGTATAGTGCAATGCCAGAAATGAATAACATGCTGTATATCCCTGATTAAGTTAGATAATCAGTTGGTCATATAAGATCAACTTATCAACTGAAACAAGGTCGTTCTATTCATCGCTAGTTTTGCTTCAATGGTCTGATCTTCTTGAGTCATGGAACACTTACTTGGAATGAAGCTCTTAACAGAACATATTCATGGAGTAAAACCCTTTTCATGGAGCAAATCCTTAGCAGACACTTATATATTTGGAGGGAACAAAAATCCCTGAGTAGAACATTTCTGGTATCATCAGCAAATTTGGCATGCTAACATTTGGGACCTCCACAGGTTCGGAAAAACATTATTCCTGGGTATGTTCACAAGAAATTGGTGCATGAAATTCTCATTCTAAATAGGGCATTTTCTTCCTATAGAAGAAGTATTGTAGGGATGGACATATGGAAATCACCTCCCTGGTAGATGAAACCTTTCATTGACCCCCCTCACAGGCTCTGTGTGGCCTGAGAAGGAAATTTGGCAAAAATGGCAAACTGTTGTACAAACTTTATATAAAGGAATCTTTCTTTATTTTTTGTATGTTTATGTGCTACTTATGACAGATTTTATCATCCAAGGTCCTAAAAACCAATCTTCTGGTCAGACTAAGATCCTTAGAAAATACTCTTGTTTGGAATATCTTGAAATTTGGTCCAAATACTCAGTTAGTGGGTGAGGGGGTCTGATCATCACTGACTGGACTAAGCATGTACCATAGAAATGTGATTTTATTTCTTTGGATGTATTAATTGATTATGCATGAGGAAACTACAACAAAACTCCCATATTATATCGAAGTAACTGTGGGTATTGAGTTATCTCGAAGTAACTGTGGATACTGAGTTCCTCAGGCTGCTTATTTGCTTTTGTTTATAGGCCTTTGATGTACTTGAAACCTCTCATCAAGAACCAGGTGGTAACCGTAGAAACCGCAGAAGAAGTTGTGTCAACATTCAACGAAGATGACTTTGCATCGCACGATCTGTAAATGGATTCCACTTTTTAGCGACAACTATTCTGCTGTCCACCGGAGAAGCCGAATGGACCAGGAATTCTAGGAGAAGAGAAGACTTGAACGATGTGTATGTGGTTAAAATGCTTGACGACCATCTTCCTCTGTCTTTTTATTCAACATGCATGAATTCGACCAGAGGTCATGACCTGATATTACAATAAGATGAATATGCATGACGACTAACTTCACAGCTTGAAGATCAAGATATAACAATATGTCCCTTCCCGATCTTCCCCGAGATGTACAGCATCACAATGAGTTTTGTCGTTTTGTCTATGACTTACATGTTGCTACCAGACTTAAGGTAATGTGTGAAACCAACTTTTGTTGCAGAACATTGTACCACAGTACCTACCATGAACTAGCTAATGAATCTTAGAATGAGGTTGTCATTGCAGAGTAACACCACGGTGCTTTGTTTTGAATTTGTAGACCTAAATTGAGTAATGAGTTAGTTTCTTAAACTGTGGCATGCTATCCGTAGCACTATAACCACCATGAACTTTAACATCATGCACAAGGTATGCAATTGTTGCAAGCAGCTCACTGAAAGGTGAAAAGGACTAGTTTGATGTATGGTTGGATGGTAAACTGTCAATCCCATCGCCACAGGTATCCTCCCATAGTCTGTCGATGGCAGGGTTAACCCTTAAGCTGCGTGATATTGGTGGTCCCCCTCCCCCGTATGATTTGGGAACCCTCAGAATGTAAATTCCAAAACCTTTGCTATTATGGGACCTTTCTTGGCATCTTTTGCAATTTCAGCAGTCACCAATTACTGGTAATATATACTAATTATGCAAATGGACATGGGCGTTTTGAGTGCAAGAACTGGAGTCAATGGTGTACCGTGAGATTCTGAAAGTTTTACTGCCCATCTCTGCAGGGAACACCATGTTGATATGTTTCTTCTTCTCTTTCGTCCCATCTTCCTCACACAGTACACAAAGAGTAGTCTTACACTATATACCTATTTTTATTCAGTCTAAATCTCCTCCTACTGGAGATATGTACAGAGTCCTTGCCATCCTTGCTGTCTTTCAGCTACATATGTTAACACTGTCTTCCAAGATAAAATTACTCTCCTCACATTTCAGTCTGACCCTTTAATCCTTCTTTCCTCTTTTATCCAGGGAGGTGCCAAATGTCCGAACTAGTAGGCTTGTTCACCTTCATGCAGACTTTATTAAGGTTAATCAGTTAAATATTCCGACGCTGCCCAATGATATAATAGTTTGTCCATCCTTCACAGTTCCGTTTTGTATAGCAGCATCACACTTGTATCCGCCTAAAAAGTTTCGATACCCCATAGGTGGTCTGTTATTCAAATTTTATTCTTGCCAAAATGAAGGTGCAATTTCTTGATTCCGAAAGCAATGGCGATTGCCTCTTTTTAATTTGGACGAATGCTATTGTTTGACCTAACAGGGTCTCTAACTCATGATCTCTCCTAGCCCATATGGACTCGCATCCACACTTGACAGCAGTGGTTGAATTGGATCAAAGTGAGTGTTTACTAGTATAAGGACCTTGTTGGAAAGCTTGGAAAGTCTTGGATTCAAACACAATTACAATACGAATTCAGTAGGTGCAACTAATTAGAAGAAAGATTATACAAAAGTAGGTCAAAGGACAATCAGGAGTAAGTCCTGAAATCATGCAACAGCTAATAGTGATCTAATTAGTTTTTTTTTTTCGCGAAGATTTTCTTTAAAACAATTACAAAAATGGCATCCTTCAATTTTTTTTGGAATTATCAATGTGAAATTTTGGTACTCTGTTAGGGGATGGATGAATTGATGAATGCAATGACGGTTAAAGGTTATTTGAGGTCACTGTTGTTAATTAAATCAAAATTATAAATAATGCTTGCTGGCTTCTCACTCAAATATGGTCAGATTTATTTTAAATTTGCAACAGATTATATTTTTTATATATTGGTTATCTTAATTCACGTTGGTCAGCAATGAATTAAAAAAAACGGTCATGATTTAGAGTGTTTCGTTGTACTTTTTCAAACGGGGGCGAATATGCTGGCCGAGTATCCAGTCAAACCCACATTAGGCTATCTTTATTGTAGTACACTCATAGTTGTGTGTTTATTTTGTTGTATTTTGCCCTCTTATTTTTGGCTGAATTTTATGGAGCAAGCACATGGATAAATCCTTTCAGGTAGCGGCTATTAGCAACGCCTTGTCATTCCAGTTACAAATTACAGGATGGCGGACCAATGCCCATGCAATGTGTATTGTCCAACGTATAGCCGCCAAGCACGTAAATGGATCTACACGATGATGGACAGTGGGCTGTTCTATTTCTCGATGGGGAAGCTGTCGTATCTCGGGGATTTCGAGAAAAAAAATTGGGGGAAGGGTAATCAATAACCAATCTCCCACTTTTTCACAAAACTTAAAGGAGTGGCACAAAGTCGACAAATATGTAACCAATTGCCAATTTAAGTACGAAAATCATCAAGCACGATATTGAAATGTTCTGAGGTGATTGTGTCTGCATGAGGTGAGGGTTATGATTAAGGGTGCTTATAGTAGATGCAAAATGGTGCTACATTTTGTAACTTTTGAAGTAAATTTACTCTTTATTTTTATTTGGTGGGGGTGGGGTACGATAGTTACTGTGTCATTGGAGAGAGGTCTACGGAGTGGCAGTTTAATCTGCACCATTGGCGGTTTAATCTGCACCATTGGGAATTTAATTCAGGTGGTTGGACGAAAATCGTGCTAAATTGCAGTGTTTAAATTTTTCTCCTATCTCGGGGAGGGGGG